>VDFB02214518.1:0-21167 GCA_007258455.2 Sequoia sempervirens
TTCAATCCTGCAGCTATGGCAAAATGCGCCCAGCTAGTGAGGAGGCATGAAAATTTTCTAAGAGTCAAGTTCGTCCAGTACACAGGCCAAAATGCGCCCAAGGGAAGAAAGTCAAAGAAGGTCAACGTCTTTCATCCTTCTGCCCAGCCTAAATGCGCCTTCAAGCATATGCCAAGCACAAAAAATTTCTAAGTATGAGTTCATCCTTCATCAGGGGCAAAATGCGCCCAAAGCACAATTGGTCAAAGAAAGTCAACATTTTTAATCCTGTTGGCCTAGCAAAATGCGCCCAACTTGAAGAGGAGAAAGCTAAAAAAATTTCTAAGTCTGGATATCCACCACCCCCCTCCAAATGCGCCCATCCTCCTCAGGGGCTGAAATGCGCCCAAGATGAAATAAGTCAAAGCAAAGTCAAAGTTCTTATCCTTCTCATGTGTCTAAATGCGCCAAAGAAAGAATAGGGTCAACAAGTCAAAGGAAATTCGTCCTCCTCAAGGGCCAAAATGCGCCCAAATACATGCATGTGAGGACAAAAAAGTGAAGTTGAAAGGTCGTCCCTCTTGCATGTCAAAATGCGCCCACATTGAGGTGTAAATAGTGAATGGAGATGGTAAATAAAGTGAAGGATGCTTCAAAGCGTGGTAAACTCAAGGTAAATGCTAGGCGTTATCCTTCATCATGTGCAAAATGCGCCCAAGGTGGTAAGTCTTAGAGGATTTTTGCTAGGCGTGGTGAAAGGTGATGAATATTGGGCCTTTTTTTTCTAATTTTCTCTCAAGTGTGCTAGGCGCCAAGGGTGATGGGGGTCATGAGATGTTTAAAATATTTTCTAAGGCATGTGAGGTGTTGGAGAATTTTCCTAAGGCGCTTGAACTTCAAAAAAATAAAATTTTCCTTGCAAGTGTGGAGTTAAATGCAAACGGTGAGTGAAAAATAAAAGTGTGCCGGGCGTGAATGAAATTTTTCTAAGTGGAGTTGATGTTTTTCTCACTGGCAAACAAATAAAATTTTCTAAGACAAATTCTCAGAGTGCAGGATGATTAAAATATTTTCTAAGGCAAATATTTTCTCCCTTTAGAAAATACGCCTAGAGCTCAAGGTGGTAAAATTTTTCGAAGCCCAGCAAATTTTCTCAGTGGTGAAGCCCGAGGACGGATGATAATGCAGGATGAATTCAAGTTCTTCAAGTCAGAGCAACACAGAATGATCACAGGCGAAGAATGGATTTTATTTGACAGAATAATATTTTTCTAAGGTTCAAAATTTAAAAATTAAATGAACCCGTTCGTTGGGTACCCATGGATTCAAAGCATTCTGGAGAAAATTTTCTTCTGGGTACTGAACATTCGCGATGATAGATGGATTTCCAAGTCTTCCGCACTTCGCCAACACTTTCTCAGTGAAGAATTTAATCAGTGCTCAAATTGTGAATTTTCCTAAGGGAGAATTTAAAATTTTCTAAGGCAAAAATGAATAAAATGTGTTTTCAAAATGAATTTCTTCGAATGATGAATTCAAGATGAGTTGCCTAGATAATTTTGATGGAATTCTTCGAAGATGAATTTTCTAGAGGTAATGAAGAGTTAAAATTCGAATTTCAAGTGACTGAGCTCCGACTGGTGAGTTAAAAGGATGAATTTAAATTAAATTTTTCGAAAGCAAATTCAAAGATGCCAGTCAAAGTCAAGTTTCTAGAAGAATAAGATTCCTGACGTCCAGAGACAAGTGTCAGAAATACCAGAGAGGGAGAATTCGAATTTTTGAAATGGAGTAGTGGAAGTTTAATGCACTGGCTAAAATTGGCTCCTTCTAGAATTCGATTTTGAGCTATAAAATGAAAAGATTTCTAACTTATTCTTCACAGCTGAAAGAAGTTGAACTTGCTCTGAGATCGACATTGCAGTGAGTTGCTGAAGACTGGAGCTTGAGTGAGTTCGAATTTTGGCTAAGTCTGGAGTTTGCTGAAGTTGCTGGCTATTGAAGAGGGACGCCTTGAGTTGCTGAGAGGTGCCATTGCCCAAGTCAAGAGGTGCGCACTTGCTGGTTGGAGAAGAGAAGTTGCTGAAAGCTTGAAAGGTACGAGTGTGGCTGAAGCTTAATTCATTGCTGAAGTTGAAGTTGCCAGTTGGAGGGGACGCCTTGAAGTGAAGTGAATTGTTGAGAGATTTTCAAAGTGTGAACTTGCTGATTGCTGATGTGAAGTACAAATCTGGTGCAAAGTACAAGTTTATCGAAGTTGCTGATTGACATTGATTAAAAGTTGCTAAGGCTGAAGTCTACTTAGAAATCTGTTCTAAGTATTGAAGTTCGAATTTATTGGAAAAGAAGAAGCTGAGGTTTGCAAATAAGAAAGTCATTGCAGCTTCTAGAAGTCGACTGCAGCCCCTATGCAATGTCTTATTTTATTTTTATAAATTAAATTGCTGATGAATGTCATTGTTTGCAGATGGCTGAGGCAAGGGCGACTGGCAAGGACAATGGTGCATCCAGGCAGGCTGTGATCAAGAAACTGAGCAAGACATTCATGCCGGAATCAAAATTTATTTCAAAGTTGGGCAAGCTGACAGACACCAACCTGGGCTCCGTCAACCTAGAGACCTTCAAGAACAGGATGTTGGGAATTGGAAGTCATCGGGCTTCGACCACTTCACACAATATTGTTCGAAGTGGGTTATATGCAGCTGCTGGTTTCCCGCCAGCCATTCAATGCTCGGAGCTGATGATGGAGTGCGCCAATTACTATGAGAAGGATCATCGGTCAATCACGTCACCCGATGGCCAAGTGCTAGCAAATCTTACTCCAACGGCCATTGGTGAAGCTTTCGGGATCCCGGTGCACAGAAATATGATCTACAAATCCAGAGAACGGGCTGAGCGGATGTACGCTTCTGCATTCGAGAGATGCATGGAGACGATTAACACTCACTGGATGAGCACTCCCAAGCCTTCTCGTACGAAGTTGCCGAAGCAGATCATTGTGGATGACTTGAAACAAGAGTATTGTGATCTCATCATGATGCTGAGCAGGGTTGGAGGTTGTGCACAATCATTCATTTTTGAGCCTTGGATGTTTTATTACATCAATCTCGTGCTAGAAGGGAAAGATTATGTCAATTGGGCCGAGATGATAAGTGATAATTTGCATGAGCAGCTCCTGAGCCTCCGAAGAACGAAGACATTTTATATGAGCTCCTACATCATTTATATGTTGGCACGAATGACAAAGTACAGGGGGATCTCTTACAAGGAACCTGTCGGTTGTGGCTCCCACCAGTTCAAGATATATGATGCCTGTCCACAGTTGCATTTGGTGAGCACAACCCACTACAAGCGCGTCAACGATTCCTTCACCATGTATATCACGAGGCTGCTTCAGGAGCGATTACATCACAGAATCTCGAGGGATGCCCAAGAGCTGATTGAAAGGTATGGGTGTTGGTTCATACAGTTTCCAAGATTTTCTTACATTAGGCTGCAAGGTTTTTCCTCGTACCCATATAGGCTGCCTAAGTACCCAACAGATAAGATTTTAATGTTAGAAATATCTAGGCAATTGCTTACCTTTGATAAAATTCAAAAGAAAAAGAAGAAGGGAGGGGTAGAATTTCCAGTTGTCATGGGCAACTCAGACGAGGTGTGTCCCTCAATACAGGCAGCTAGAGAGGCTGAAAGTGAACTTCAATTTTATCATTTCTCATATCATACTAGCCGACAGCACTACGATCCACATCATAACATCAAGTGGGTACTGTCAGAGGAGTTTAAACATAAGGCCACCATAGAGGATTATTGGGCTGATGCAGCTGATAAGATTGAAGTAAGGAAAAGGATGTTTTCTCGGTTGCCTATTACTTTGATCAGGGAGTGTGAAGTTGTGCCGGTTCCAGACCAGGTGAACGAAGATATGGATGTCGTCCATCCGGACTATGCAGCAGTTAGAGATACTCCACTTCCACCTCCAGATTGGTCAGAGCCTGAGATTGCTGATTTGGATACCCTTTCTATCCCTGTCCTGACTTTCACTAGAGCATGGGTTGATAGACGAGTAAGCAGGTTGAAGAGTAGGTCAATTGCTTTGACTTACAATATGATGGGAGATCACAGGACACCCACCACAGGCAGAAAGAAGCAGATCACACGAGGTCCAGAGCCCAGAAAGAAAGAGTTAGTTCGACAGGAGCCTACTCAGCCAGGGCCTCCACGAGTTACAGTTGCATCACCATTGGAGACACGTTCTCCAAATTATCTGAGGAGGGATTTCTTTGTTTGCTGATCGGAGGAATGCACTTCATCGGGTACAAATGATGCGAGGCGTAGTATTCAGCCTCCGCGATCGGTTGGCAGTGTCAACGCACACATTGGGTTGATATTGAGGATGATGAGGGACTATCAACGACCCTCGGTTTCAGCGAGAGTTAAGCGGCCTTGAATGATGATGATATAGTGTCGAGGTGACACTTTCGGCCGCGGAGACGATGAGCTCGCCCGGAATGATGTAGAGGTTGAGCAAGTTAGAGAAGTAGAGGCACAGGAACAGCGGCCCTTTGATATATAGTATGATGTGCCTGATTGGCTTAAGGATAGAATGAGGAGAAGCCCCAGTGAGGAGATTGATCCAGCAGTTGAGATGGAAGAGTTTTTGAACAGGATCAGTGCACCTCCACAGAAGAAGAAAGCAAGAAAATTTTCGAAGATATCCACTGAAGAGGATGGTTCACGTACCCTTCATGTAGCTGTGCCACGAGTTGAGTGTGACCGAAATGAAGCAATGCCTGAGAATTATGTGGTCGCGACTCTAGATTTGGGACGCCCTACTGGTGCGCAGATTGTAGAGGAATGTGATAACTCCTTCCTTGCCCTCAAAGATAGATTATTCAAGAAAGAAGGAAAGTATAAGAAGTTGAAAAGAGAACACAAGGCCTTAATTGGATATGTACAGCAGTTATCTCGTTCTCAAGGACAGGATATTCCAGTGATAGAGCCTCCAGCGGAGATACCTAGAGAGTCGATCAGCGGCTTGATGGAATTAGGAAAGATGGCACAGGAGGCAGATAAGTGGGTCACAGGGGTTCGTGTTGAGACAGAGAAGTTTATGGAGGACCTTGCTTCTGCTTTTCAGCAGGCCTCTAGTATTTTGACACGGATGGATGCAGTGGATCATGCTTGGGGCGATGCTTCTATCTATCAGAGTAAAGTTATTCAGCGTCTTGAGGCATTGAGACATGTTCCGTTGCGATTGCTGGTTGATGGAGGTGTCATTCAGTAGAATGACAGGTATGATTTCTTGAGATGGTATTCTTCAGCAATCACGGGGCGTGGTTTCTTCGACGCAGCACAGGCGGATTCAGCCAGGATACATAAGGCTATGGCTAATATCATTGATGGAGTTCAGAACACTTTTGAGGCCATATTTGCTAGTCGGCTGAATCCAGATGAGATAAATGTTGATAATTTGAGGGGTAGGCTGGTACCTTTCTTTTCGGAGGTGAAGAGTTTTACACAGGATGACTTTGAAAACACCTCACTTTCTCCACCTTGATCCAGAACACGCAGGATTCCTTAGCTGCTTGGAGAAAGTCTTGTGCAAGGCATGAACATTCAGTCACAGTGTTAGAGTTTCAGTTAGATTGCATTCCACCTATTTCAGTTCAGGAGGTTGAGGCTGTACTTGGCAGATTTGTTGAGTTTGCAGCCAGAGAGAAGGCAAATGGGAATGCACTACTGGACGAGGATCTTCTAGAAGACTGAATATGGGCATTTATTACATTTACTATTTTGGGAGTGAGTGGGAATCTTTGATTCATTTAATGTACCACTCCCTATTCTGGCAGTTTTTAGGGTTAGGGCTGAGGTGGCATGATTCCGGCCACTCTATTAATTGTAACCTTTGGGACTTGGCTAGCTATATAAAGGGGGAGTCCCCCTCATTTGTAATTCAGTAGACATTAGATCATTAGACAGTAGTATTGGACATTAGCATTGGAGCTAGAGTTAGAGAGTAGAGCATTATAGACATTTTGCATAGTGGAGAAGAAAGAAAGTTTTCCCTTTGAAAACTTTTGTGGAGATTGTTGTGTAACACTTTTCATGATAATAGATCTTTTCATTGATGGTGGAATTCGTCTTGTCATGAATAGCTAGCAAGGTCTCTTCTTCCTTTCGTATCCAAGTAGCGTAATTTTCATGCAAGTAGTTTACTTTGATGTGTGGCATTTTTGTTGAGGTAGCTTCTTTCATTCCATACCACTAGCGGCTTGTTGATGATAAGTTCGCCTTGCGTGGTCAACTGGACATTATCTTGAGTTTAACTTCGATTGTGGTTTGCATGCTTATATGTGTCGTTGTGATGGTGTATGTATGTTAGATCATAATTTGAACATCTTTTGCTATCCCTTTGAAGATTGCACCAATTTTACTGAGGCTGTCCGACGTGAGGCTAGGTGAAATTCGGTTGAAGTCTACTAAAATGAAGCTCCACATATCCTGCATTTAGACTAGAATACAAGTTTCTTAGGCCTTATACTCTTTACTTTCGGCATGTTTCTGATTAGTTTTAGGAAAACGAACCACATTGCCAAATCATACGTACAAGAATCCCCTTCAAATCATATACCGGCTGCTAACTGCAAGAAGTCTGAACAATTACGTAAGTCCCCTCGTAAGAACACAGCAATACACATCAACCAAACTGGGTCTATTCACACTTAAGGAACCTTGAAAGCATGAACTTACTCGCAATCTTAGCATGTTGAATACTTTGTTCAAGAGAGAATAGAGTATCCATTGGGACACTTTGTTCTGTGTTGGTGCGGTCTCAAAAACCACGTCAATAGAACTGGAGGCTGAATCGCCTTCACTTTGTGACTTTTGTTTGCTTCTCCTTGGACACCTTGCACAATCAGGCTATTTCATCAAGTTTCCAACAAGGAGAAATCAGATCTGGAGGTGGGCAGCTGATTTTAGCATTTTTCATGTATTGCTAGGTTGTTCCAAAAGTTTCTTTATTTAAATAAAGTTGAGGACCTCCGAGTATGTTTGTTTGGTTAAGATATACTTGTTAGCAATTGCCAGATACGTAATAAAGTTGCAACTTCTCATTAGTTTATTGATTGTTTCAGTTTATTATTATTTCTTTTTTAAATCTTGCCTGGCAACATTTTATTTAAATGCTATAAATTCTTCAAAACAACAAGAAAACACAAAAACAGTGTATTCAGCATCTACAAGCAGAGTTAGAACCAGTAGTGTTCTTTACAATTATTTAATATTATTATTTTTTAAAATATTTAATTATTATAAAATTTAGAGGTAGTGTTTAAAAACACTATTTTACTGCCAAGATATGAAATGGGTCCACGTCAATCGGCGGGTACATGACAATACCTAGTTTCGGAGAGACATATGGGCTCCCCCTAGTCAAAAGCGTGTGTTTTGGTGGAAGGGCTTTGGTCTGTGATGCCCTAGCACATCATTTTCAAAGCTGCCTATTCTTATCAGGTTTTGGAGGCCATTCTGGAGGTGTGGTTCAAAGATATCAGAATCAGATTTGGATAACCTACAACAAAATTCCTGCATTTTCTGGAGCACCCTTGAGGCTAGCATTAGCAAGGACAATGGTGACTTTTGGGTGAGATCTAGCGCTGATTTTATGAGGGTTTTTGCAAGGACGACTAGGGTTTTGAAAGCATGTTTGAGGTATTTGAGCATTAACACTTACTGGTCATATTCATCTCAAAAAATAAGGAAAAACAATAATGTAAGCTATTTCTGAAAGTTCTGAGCAATTTTCAGTGTGTTTTTTGTAACTTTTTGTTATTCAAAAATATTCAAAATTTTCTGTTAATTAGCAGAAAACAAAGAAAAATATTCTGAGCATTGATCTGAATGTTGAAGGGTTTATCTATTTGCAAACAAAATTTCAGAATTTTCTATTTCATAATTTTGGAGATATTGTGTTTTTTCCATTATCCCTATCTAGGGATATTACACATTTATGAGCAAGCAAAATGAATAGCCGAAGATTTATATCTAGTTACTATCAACTATAACCAATGGAGTCAATATAGCCTGCCCTGATATTATTACAATTCAATTACTATTTAGATGTTAAGATGACAGTTCTGTATAACACATCCCTCAGAACACAATGTATAGCCACTGCCTAAACTGGTATATATAATTTGTTAGCCACTGTGCGTAACCACATTACCTGGTATGATATATGTTTAATAATGCAATATCCGCAAATAGGATACTAAAACACTACAACAAATCCCTATGATAAGTTCCCTTTTTTGCTTTGTTTTTTGCTTCCACCCACTATTTTAATGTATTTTTCTCCAATTTTTTGAAAAATTTGGTGCTATTTATCGGGATGGCACTATTTTTTGCGCTTTTTGCGCCGACCAGAACAAGTAGGCGCTAAATTAGGCACTAATTAGCGCCGGATTTAGCGTTGGATTTAGTGCAAAATTTAGTGCCTAATTGTTCTGATCTAGCAGGAATTAAGGGTTAAGGGATTAGGGGTGTTAGAACAAAAAATCCTTCCCCAATATTCACTAGCCTTCAATTGCTTGCCTATATTTCACTTGTATCAAAAGATCCCTCAAACCTCAACCCTAATCCCTCAACCTTAAACCCTAAACCCTCAACCCCTATACCCTCTACCCTATACATTGGACCCTCAACCTTAATCCTTCAACCATATACCCTAAACACTCTACCGCAACCCTTAACCATCCAACCCTAAATCCGCCAAACCCTCTACCCTCTGCACCTCAAGAGCCTAATCCCTCCAACCCTGTACCCTAGGCCATCAGCCCTGTAGATCCTGACTCTACACCCAACCCTCATATGTCTTTGTCCCTCCTCCTCTTCTCTCCTTCTCTCTGTCTCTTATCCCTCCATCTCTCATCATCCATCCCCTCCCTCTCTACAATCCAGCCAACCCTAAACCATCCAACCCTTAAGCCCTTAAACACTCAACCCTAAACCCCTAAACTCTCAACCCTCAACCCTTAAACTCTTAAACCCAAGTAAACTCTCTGCCCTAATCCCTCAACCCTCAAACCTCAACCCTTAATCCCCCAACCCTTAAACCCTCAACCCTCAACCCTCAACCCTTAAACCCTAATCCCTCAACCCCTATACCCTCTACCTTATACATTGGACCCTCAACCCTATACCCTTGGTGTGACTACAAGGGCATAAAAATTCAACTATATCCCTTTTGTACATTTTATGGCATAATACACCTCATTTCTACATTCAATCATCTACAAATTTGCCCATGTTTAAGATTTTTGAGTAAAAGATAATTTTTTTTTTTAAAAGGATAATATGAAGATAATAGTATGATCTTAAATTTGAGAATTAATAGCATTTGAATTAAATGGCATTTTTATCTTCTTTTCAATTAAAAATTGTAATATTTAATTTGTAACATATTATAAAATAAATAAATAATAATAAAATTTATATGTTGAATATTAATCATTATTTAGAATTTATTTTTCAATGTAATAATATGAATGGTTTGGAAGAAATGCAAGAGGCATATCTATTTTAATTAAAAAAAATCTTAGGGTGCAAGGAATCTAATGTAATATCACAATCACACAATTTTTTTAAATTATAATAATTAAAATCATAATTTAATGATTAAATTATATATTTAATTTATATATTCATTTTAGTTTTATTTAAATAAATATTTTTCTATATATATTTTAAAATTAAAATTAATAATTGTTAAAGATATTTTTCATACTTTTATTTTATATAAAATAACATCAATAGTTTTTAATTATTAATTGAACATACAAATTAATAAATTTAATAAATAATAGTAATTTTTTATTATAACATATATGTATTTTGTTTTCTAAATTTGTTTGAATATTAAAAGATTCAATGATTAAACATATACACTATATGTGATTGAATGGGAATTTTTTCACATCAATATTTTTGCCGCCATGATGAGTTGGGGTTTTGTCTTTTGAGCTCGATCCTCCACCGTTTTTCATTGTTTCTGGGCAATTTTCTTGAGAAATCTCATAGGAAAAAATAAGGTAAGTCCTCCTTGGGCGTCGACCTTCATTTTTTATGCATTCTCAGGCTTCTAAGCCGCGGTCATGATTGTATTTTCTAATGTATTTTATTGTTCTCACTTGTTGATACTTCTTCATCACCTCTGGCCGCCATTGGAGAGCTTGGCTTGAGTTTTTTGGAAGCCATACCCGCGGGTTTTTGGAGCACACTTTTTGAACAGCAAACTAGGTAAGTTCTTCATTTCCCTCTTAAATATCTACGAGAAGAAGCTCGATTCGAGCTCGTTTGAATGCAAAATGATGCAAATTGATGTTTCTTTATATTTCAAATGCAAGCTTTTGTGTGTTAGGTTTATGATCCTTTCATTTATGAGGCCCCTCTTGCATTTGTGGTCGCGGCTCCATACTTGGTTCTCCTCATTTGGGTTATTTGGTGGTCTTATTTTTGCATTATTCATTCTCATATTCTAAAATGCACAGAACAAACAAATTAGGCTCATATTTAAGGAATGAATCATGTAAGATTAGTAACCAAGGCAACTCACAATGTCCATAATCAATCCAAATATAGGTTTTCCTTCCCAAGTCCCCATAATCAAAATGATAAGCATCATATTCAATGAGAAAATGGAAGATGCAATGTAGTTTGCAGTACCATTAACTGGAAGTATAAGATCACCTCTTTGCCGCATCATATCCAATTCTCTCTCACCTTCAGGAGGTCATAATTTGTAATGGATCATCCCTTGCACATTAAATACCTCTTTATGTTAAAATGCAAAATCTATCTCCCAAGCACATGAGAATTCTTGACAACTCACTTCAGAATGTGGATCAGTAGGATGAAATCTAAATGAATTGACCAAAGCAAAGTATGATATGCAGTGAAATCCCATGGAGTAACATGTCTATGCTCATAAAATCAGTCAATGCTCTGAAGAAACGTCATGTAGATCATGCAATATCTTCTCTATTTGAGTTCATGGTTGATGTTGGACTAATGTATCATCACATACAACAACCATTGGGTCTTCTTCCACTTGTATTACTAGACCTATGTTGTCAATATCACCTCATAACATTGTATCACCTTGATTTTCACTATTTAGATAATCTTGAGACTCCTTTAAAACAATCGTACAAGCCTGATATGACTGATCATGGTGATGTATTGGAATGGTACAATCAAGAGTTTGATCATTTACCTTCAGAAAATTAGATTGTAACTCTTTCATATCAATTGGAATAACTTCCTTCTTCACTATCCATGATTTTTCATTACTTGTTGTGTTGATATTTTCTTATTTTTCCATCAAATTAGACTGATCTAGCTGCTGTTGACCCCTGATTTCAAGCTCAGAATCAATAGCAGACTGAAACCAAAAAAATTCCACTTTTGTGTTAGCAAAATGAAACCTAAAACTCAACATGTGGAAAGAGTCTTCTTGCTGATCTGCATTCTCAATCTGACTATTCAGCTTGCCTAATTCATCATCCATCTTGTCATCATCCTAACTAGTCAAAATGTGATCATTCATACTTTTCTTTTTGCTGTTCAAGGACTGCTAATTAGATCTTAGCCAATCAGGAATAACATATCCTTTATCTAACTTATCAGGGTTCAATGATTGAGAATTAGATCTTAACCAATCATCTAGTGAATCATACATGCATTCTCTATCAACATCGCTCTCATCTTCATATGTATTTTGAAAAATGACTTGAGTAACTTCATTCATGTATAGATTACCTTGCTAACCATGATTGATGGAGAATGGTGGATTTGCAACACATGCAATCTTATCTCCTTGAGTTGGTTCAGCTGATCCATTGTTGTAGAAATGTATTCATTTATGTCACACTTCCTTTTGCTGCCCTTCTTTGTTCTTTTTTCCATTGTATTGCTGAATTCAAGGATCACAAAAGAATTCAAAACCTCTGATGATTGACATACAGGTTCTTTACTGGTTTGGAAATCTTCACAATGCATTTGCCTCTTATTCACTTCACATTGTCCAACTTCGATGTTTGATTTGCAAGAAAATAAATTTAGAAAAAATAATCTTTTAGATGTTTCATGTATTCCAATGTTAGCATGAAAAATCTAATATTTAACATGATTCAACATTCAAAATTAGAGTCGTTAGGCTAGGAACCCATTAAGTTTGGTGATTTGTGCAAATATATGGTTGCATCCCTCATTTACATCAAGATTCCATGGATTTAATTCATTGTTCAACGATGGGATTTCATTCTGGCATTCCAAATGAGAGTACGCAGGTATTTGAATTTGCTCATAAGATTATATCAAATTTATTAAACGATTTTTAAATTTTATTTGTGCATACTTAAATTGAATTAGTATATGTTTCAGGACAAGGCCTCCAAGGCTAGGCTTGACAAACTTTGTGCCATGCATCACAGTGGCCAGAGAGGTTTACAGGCCTTGATTTGTACATTTGTAAGTATATTTAATATGTTAAATCATAGTTGGAAAACTCGCCCCAACAAAAAACTCGCCAAGGGAAAAATTGGAGAGTTTTTAAAAACTCGCCAAAAACTCGGAAAAAACTCGGCAAAAAAACTCGGGAAATGAAAAAATTGCTTAATTTTCATTAAAAACACATTTTTTTTGCAAAATTCAATGACAAGATGAATCCAATGAATCCATAAATGAGTACAAAAGTGTTTTCTATTAATTTTGATTGACTTTAATGTAAATTAATTACAAAATCGCATTCTCATGCGGAATCCCGATGGCTAAAACCCTGAAAGTCTGATACATGAAAATAGTAAAACTTGAACTAGAAGCAAATACTAAAGTTCTAAACAACAACTAAATACAACATGCTAGGCTTTCCTCTTCCCTAGTCTAGCAACAGCTAGGGAAGAAGGGGTGGGTCCTCTAGCCTTGCCACGTGTGCGTGGTGCTAGTGGTGGTGGCTGCGGTGCTACTGCTGCTGGCTCTGGCTCTGGCTCTGGCTCTGGCTGGATCTCATCCAACCCTACATCTCCAACTCCTGATGCACCCACATCCTCCATTGCCTCTCTCTCAAAGTCAAGGATTTCATCTGCACTAAACAATGGAGGCTGCTCCTCTCGCCCTGTCCAATCACTATAAGGATCTATCTCATCTAAGTCAATAGGATCCTGTGATTTTTCTTCAACTCTCTTTATGCGCAACCGAAGGTTGTATTGCACAAAGACCAAGTCATTGAGGCGCTTTTGTGTTAACTTGTTCCTCTTTTTCGTGTGAATGGACTCGAACAAGCTCCAATTGCGCTCACAATTGGATGCACTACAAGGCTGACATAGAATACGGAGGGCAATTTTTTGTAGATTTGGGGTTTTTCCACCCCAATTTTTCCACCAAACATCTGCAAAAAACAAAAACAAAATTGAAGAGTTAGAAAACAAAGTCAAAGACTCAAAAGTCAAAAGTCAAAACACATTTTATCAAATTCTAAGATGCATGTGAAATAAACTTAAAATTTAAAGACTCTGAATTTTATACCTGGTGGCAGAGTGGTTCTTCCTCTAACAGCGAGCTCCGAAGAAAAGAGATTACCAGTTGCCTCCCTGTATATATCCATCTCCTTGACGATGAGGTCTCTCACTGCAACCTCGGGTTCCATCCTCTAAATGCATGTTGTGAGCCCCTCCATAACCTCTCCATTGGGATCAGAGAAGCTCTCTGAGAAGAGAAAAGAAGGGTTGAGGAAGTACCCTGCTGCATGGATGGGTTGGTGGAGTTGATTGTTCCACCTCCTATCAACAATCTCCCATATGGGATCAAATTTGAGGCTGTCCCCCTTGTAATAACTTTTGATGGCCTCCTTGGCCCTATCCATGGCCTCATAAATGTATCCCATTGGGTTTTCATCCCCATCTACCAAGCGGAGGACTCTAACCAAGGGCTACGACACCTAGATTAAAAATACAAAAAGATCAAAGTTAGAAATTTATAATGAAAGGCTTAAAGTTAAATTAAAAAATATATATTTATATTCAACTTGAGATTAAAATTAAAATCAAAGTTTGGAAGTTACCTTCACGATCTCTGTAGCTTTTTGTGCAAACAAGGGGTCGAAGACCATTGCAGAAATTCTATCTCCTTCGGCCTTCTTTGAATATGAAGAGTCATTCCATGCTTGACTCATGAACATTTGTCTTAGAGAGCCCAAAGAATCCAAAATGCTTTGCAACGTTAGGAAAATTGTTGCAAACCTTGTGGCACCCGATCTCACCAACTCCTTCCCTTGCGTATGCTCTCTCATCAAACTAAGAACCCAAGGGTGATTGTAGTTATATTTTGTGATGCTCCTTGCATCATCTACAATCGGTGCCACCCAAACAAGTTTGCCTATGTCCTCCAAAAGAAGGTCAAGGCAATGAGCCGCACAAGGTGACCAAAAGAGTGATGGATGTCTACTCTCAAGCATCCTTCCAGCTGCCACATACGCTGCTGCATTATCTGTGATGACTTGCACCACATTAGCAATCCCCACCTCCATCACAACTTCTTCCAACAACGTACACAATGTATGCAGTTTTTATCTTGTTGGAAGCATCCACCGACTTCCAAAACACAAATTCACCTTTGGAAGCAACCAAAAAATTAAGGATGGTGCGGTTTCTCCCATCCGTCCACCCATCAGAAAGAATTGAGCAGCAAAATTTTTTCCATTTATTTTTTTGCTCTTCCACCACATGCATTGCCCTTTCGGTTGCATTTGTGAGCAACCTACAAGTACAAAGTAAAATAATTAAATAAGTACAAAATTGTAAGTTATAAAAAAAAAATAGCTTGAATTCAACATAAATAATAAATTAATTTAAATTTTAAATGAAAGAACATAAAATTTAAGTTGATTTGTCACTTCCTTCCCACTCAAATCTTTGCGAGAAGGTGGCTTGAAGCCTTTTCCCGCAACTGTCAATGAAGTGACCATATTGTGCCAATAGGGACTACTCGCTACATTGAATGGTATGTTATTGAAATACCAAAAATCAGCACATGCCATGCTAGCATTGTCATGCACCTCCTTGTTCCACCCTGTAGCCTCCAATGATACCTGTGCTCCTGGTGTGTTTCTTGGCACAAAAAAACTCTGTGGGTTGCGTGAAGATGAAGGTGGTGGTGGCATTGGCACTCTAGTCGAACTAGAGGACAAGGGGGGCCTAGAGGATGCTATGGCTGTGGCTGTGGTGGTTGTGCCATGAGTGCGAATCCGTGGACCACGAAGAGAGCCCACAATGCCAACAATATCTGGCTCTGCATCCTCATCTGACTCTATCTCCATGTGCTCAGCCTCGTGCTCCTGAGTCCCATGGGCATGCGCATGTCCACTGGCTATGGCTGCTGCTATGGCTTTTTTAGCCCTCTCCTTTTGCATTTTTTTTTCCTCAGCAAGTGAAAGTAGGGCAAGCATCTCTCTTCTAATCTCTTCTTTGGGCTTCTCACAAACCTTGGCATCACGCTGAGGAATGCCTGCTAGATGGTATTTGAGGCGATTTATGCCTCCATGATATGTTTTTTTGCATTCACCACAAACAACTGTTCCAGGCACTGGCCCTCTGACACCATATTTCCATGTAGGGTCTCTAGCCCCTGCAGGACGAGTGCCTGAAACCCATGATGATGCTGTGTGAGGGGTGGAAGTTGATGGGGTGGGGGCGGAACCTGATGCTGAGCCTGAACCAGAGCCAGAAGCCATTATAGTGTGTAATGTGTATTCACTGATCAATGATCAATCTACACATTCAAAAAATAAGCACAACATATTAGTTTTTTAATATAAAAAAAAATTAAAAACAACCCAAAATCATTAAAACTTAAAAAATCTAGAGCTAAATTTCATTTAAATTGATACAAATGTGCTTAAATGAATTATCAATTAACATTATTAACTAATCTTATCATTCTACACAAAAAATGAACCTAGGTCTGAAATTTTCAAAAAATAGTGAAAAAAATCAGCAAAAATCAACAAAAGATTGTGATGAATTTTGTTTTTTGGATTCTAAATGCAAAAAAATTGTTTCTTTGTGCTCTATCATGTCTTTTTTTCAATTTGGAATGAGTATTTTGCAAGAACAATGAAAGAAAATGATTAATAAAAAAAAAAAAACAAAAACAAAAACCCTACCTTTGAATCGAATTTCTCTTCAAAATCCACACAAAATGGCGTTTGAATCCGCTCTCCTCAATGGAAAATCATTGGAAATGATATCTCCTTGCTTGGGGGGGGTTTTCAGCTCCCCACACAAAGTATCAATTGATTTTGAAATGAAATGAAGAACATAAAAGACATTTTGTGCTTTATTCCTGCGCGCGCGAGTTTTTGGCTCGGACTCGTGAGCTTTTGGCGAGTACTCACCATAAAAACTCGCGAGTTTTTGGTAAAAACTCGAAAAAACTAGAAAAAAACGAGTTTTTCAGTTTGGCGAGTTAAACTTTTAAAAACTCGTTTTTTATAAAAACTCGCCGAGTTCTCTGCGAGTTTTCCAACTATGTGTTAAATGATATTTTTTTTTATTTCCTAGGAAAAAGTAAATGATTGCATATTAATTAGTTTAACTAGTCCATGTGCCATGTTTTGACAAGAGGAGAAATATGGCTAGCATCCAAACGCAATTTGAAAAAGAAATGTTACAAAGCAAAAAGTGGACCGATTTTGTAATCTGGATGGGGAACGAGGTATCAATAGTTGACTTTCAATAACTTAGTTGGATATTGTTGTGTTATTATGTCAATTTGCATTTCTTGTGTTGAGTTGTTTATTGATGCATAGGATCAGTTCTAAAGTGCTTCTCTGTTGGCCCTAGATCCCACTCAATTGTCCCATTATTTCATGTTGAGGAAAAAAATATTGTTTGCCTTAAAGGGCAGTGGGTGACATTCATGCCTTATTTTCATCGCATCTTTTAATTAATGACCATCATGACTCACTCAGCACCTGTAGCATCACGACTCACTCAGCACTCCACGCCTTTACACAAATAAAATATGGGAATGGCAGATGTGCTAATTACTATTTCTCCAGCCATATTCATTACAAACCATGATCAAATGCTAGGTAAGCTATTACCATAAGTATAGAAAAGGAAAAAGGAAAAAACAAACATTTGTTTTACATACCAGCTGCCCCTTGCTTGATTTTCCTTTGCTTTCAAGGTTGTCTTCTTGTCATCTGATTTATTATGAGGAATTTCATGGTATCCATTTTAGTGAAGAATTTGATGCTTCATTTTTGGCTTAGTAGGTCCTCAATCCTAGGAAGAGGATATTGATTCTTCACATTGATCTTGTAGAGTGCTCTATAGTCAATGCACAACCTTTTTTTTGCCATCATTTGGCATGAGCATGATAGGGTTGCTACAAGGAAAACATCTAGACTTGCTGTGTTCTCTTTCCACAATTTCATTGATCTCTTCATCATTCCCCAATAATTGAATAGTTTTATAGAAGCATTACAAAGAGACAGTCTTAGGTATTAGATAGATGGTATGTTTCATAAAACATTGCCTAGGCCATCCACTGGAGGAATGAAAATTATCCTTGTATAAGTATTGTACTGGAGGATTCAGTTCAATAATATGCTTCACCATGCACTTCATAGGCTTCCCAGTGAGTGACAAGAAAGTATCTATCCTTGTATATCTCCATTATTTTGTTTAACTAATACTTTGCTGCTCAAGGGGGTACTGTGCCAAATTGTACTACAAGGATGTCATTTTGAAGTTAAGGTTTTTCCATCAAGAGTGCAAACTTCTTTCTAGAATTGATTAGCTTTTTGTGATGTTGGGCTTTGATAAATGAAAGCTTGAAGGCTAGTTCCATTATACAATATCTATTCTCATCAATATCTATGATAACATTTTTGTGATTTGCTTCAGAGATTGCATGGAAATAGATAAGTTATGACTGCCCAAGTAAAGCCTTACATACCTCTAAATCATCATAATTGACTGTATTTGAACAGGCTTGATCTTTTCCACCAAATGATATTAGTGCAATGTTTTCGTGGACCCAAGCTAGACCATCTAATGTTGTATGATTATGGATGAGGCATCATTGGTAATTTCACCTGGTTTAGAAGAAATTAGGATCGTCTAACTACTGTTGTCAACAATGAAGTGTTTAGGTTGTCCGTTGTACCACATCTGTGAATGAAGCAATCCTTTTGCTTCTTTTGGATCCGGATTGGAAGATCAAGTGATATTGGTAGTTGCTACCATGGCATTTGGTTCATGGTGCTTGATTTGGTGGCCTTTATCTTGCATTGTTGGGGGTATAATTTGATGCTTCTATTTATGAAAACAAAAGTTGAAGTAATCTTTCTTTTTATTCTAAATGATGATCCAGATTTGAAGATTAGGCAATTTGGGTTATTGCTACAATGGCGTTTGGCTCACAATGCATGATCTTTTTTCTTTATTGTGCATAATTGTGGCGCAAGTTGATAGTTCTATTGGTGCATACCAAGCTTTCTGTTGGCGTAACAACTAACACCTCTGGAGTACAAGTTGTTATGAACAGCCTATGCACACTACGCAATGAGTGCTCTTCGAATTATGGAGGGGAAGCTCCCTCGATGTGCTTTGACAAATATACTTTGCAAAGGAAAAAAAGCTAAAACTACTTCCTGTCTTTTTGTTTCAGCTGCTAGAGGCACAAGACTTTCTTGAAAGAACTTTTACGTTGCAGCTGAGTTTTCTCTGGTTTCGCAAATCAACTAAACTACAACTTATATCTATCCAATCTCCTCAGGAAAACAGAGCAAGAGGAAACGGAGCCAGGTTTGACTATCTGACGATAAGCGGGTTTAGACTCTCTACTTGAAGGCAAGGTGGGCACAACTATCATCTCAATCTAAACCAACTTATTGGGCACAACAGTTTTAAGAATTTACCAAGGCGATCTTATGGAACCCTAGGTGGTGTAACACTCGATCGAATCAGCAAAGCCTTCACAAAACAGCCTTTATCTTTATAATCTCACGAAACCCTAGGTGGTATAACCTTCAATTATATTGATAAAGATTCACAAAAACAGATTTATTGCTGCAACTTCTCGAAACCCTAGGTGGTATAACGATCGATCACAACAGTAAATTAACACAAAACAGCCTTATCACTTTAATCTTTTGGAACCCTAGGTGGTATAACAATTGATTTCAATGATAAAGATGTTCAAACAGATATATCTAATCTATGGAAAGAATTCAGCATCACAATCTTTCGAAACCCTAGGTGGTATAACAATCAATTGCAATAGTGAAGACACATGAACAAATACGAAAAAGAGTAATATTGAGGGCAAGGTGGGCACAGCATATATTCCTCTCTCAAGCAAAAGTTATTTACAAATGGGCGTAAGCTCTTATTTATATACATCAAGGTGTAGGGAACCCTAAAATCACCTTGTGTTATCTATAGTTCCTGCAATGCATGCAAGCAATGCGCCCAACCCTAATTAAGCAAACTATACAGTTAACTGGGCAACTACCCTCAGTTTAACTGAAACATCTAATCTAAAAATGGACAATTGTGCGAGCATGCACGTCCTTATTAAAACAAGTTAGCTGGAAGACTATCATCAGTTAACGAAAACCCTAAATACAACTCCAAGTGAACAAGGCGATTCTCAGAATAGGTATGCATGTGATGACATCCCCGAGTTAACTGAAAAGGGTAACATCCAGTTTAACTCGTGTGTGTGAAGTCTATTCTGAGAAGTGGGAACTGAAGTTCACTATGTGTGATCTCGAGCAATCAACCCCTCAATGAGATTGTTGACTGTGTCACTGTCCGGAGCGATGAGACTCTGACGAAGAATGCTATGTCGATGCAGCATGTCCTCACCAGCTGTGATCTGAGACTGAAGTTCCCTTCTGCTCCTCGTTGCTTCATCGAAAAGTGTTGACATGACTGTAAGCTGAGTAACCTTACAGCCAACTGTCTCCCCACTGAAAATGATATGAATGAGTGCCTGGAGTTCTGACTGAACATCTGTAAGCTCCACGTAGGCACCACCCTCAATCTGATAATGAAAACACGGTAAAGCGAGATACAGAGTCCTCCTGAAGCCGGGTGCACTAGTGGCGTGTTCTCTACTCTCAACCAACCGATGCTAAAGCTGTCTTCTATCTTAAGCTCACGAAACAAGCATTGTCTTCAAATTGATAGCCTCTCACGATATGCATCGTGGAGCATTATGCGTAAATGGCTTCGGTGAGCAATCAAAATTTCATCCACGGGTTTGTTAATAGCCATATCAGTTCCTCATCCACGAGGCGAGAATCACGGAGCTCTCGTGCATTGTCACCTTAAGCCGATATAATTCTGTAAGCATGGTACGGCCTCTAGCAACGAAGTCCTCCTCCCATTCCTCCAAACGCTTGCCATATGTAACTAAATGATTGAGTTGACTTTGCTCTGCTGGTGGCTCAAGCATCGGTGGGAGTGTGTTAATGGCTTCTGGTCTGTGCACAAGACTAGAAATGTACTGACGAAGCTGTCTGATTTCAGCCTTGAGGGCTGCTTTATCCTCTCCGTCCTTTAGTATTCTGTCCTTGGCACTATCTGTAGCAACTTGAAGAAGATCAACCTGAGTCTGGCGTGTGCTGCGACCAAGGTTGACTGTGATAATTTCAAAATCCTGAGACTCTAAATCAGCCAAGCTCTTACCCTGCGGAGGTACAGCAGTCTCGATAACAACCTCCATATCAGTGTTTCTCTCTACGTGAACCATGTTCTTAACTCCCTTATCTGGCGCATCTTGATAAATGTCATCGAAATCGGAATGATTGAGAACATAAGATGGCTGCCTCCTCTTCCTTCCTAGCTGAGTCTCGATCCAAGATGAATCTCTGCTAATGCTACTAGAAGGGTCTGCACTAACGACAGGAGGTACTGATGAGAGTGAGTGTGTAGAAGACCCACTGCGAGGTGGAGAATCTAAGTCCAATTCAATGTGAATTGGGACCGGTGACGGCTCTGAAACTAATGTAGGAGCTTGAGAATTTTGAACCTCGAATGTTGGCCGAATACGAGGCGATCTGAGCTGGCTACGTGATGGCGGTATGCTGTCGGGCTCACGGAGGAAATGTG
>VDFB02214519.1:0-20887 GCA_007258455.2 Sequoia sempervirens
AACATATAGCAAATGTTGATGACATTAACAAGGAAAGAGTCATCACAACTATGAAATTAGTTTTTTGGATGGTTCAAGAGGATTTACCCCTTTCAAAATATGAATCACTTTGCTCTCTTGAAATGACATTATAGTTACCAAACATGCCAAAGAATAAGGACTACAATTCATACACAAATTAGATGGCTGCAAATCAATTTCTTTTTGCTATATCTAAGTATCTTGAAGAGGTACAAACTGCTAGAATGTTGGATAGTCCTTTTTTCTCTTTGATGTTGGATGAAAGTATAGATCACAGTTTAGAGAAGCATCTTATGGTCTATGCAACTTTTTTAGACTCAAAAGGGTTGGGGCAGCCAACTTTGCAATTTTTAAAGCTCATAAATGTTTGTGATGGAAAAGGAAAAACAATTTATGATGCAATCAATGTTTTAAAGGAAGAAAGGGGGCTTTCAAATACACGCTTAATAGTTGTTTCCACAGATG
The DNA here is from genome assembly GCA_007258455.2 of Sequoia sempervirens. NCBI lineage: Eukaryota > Viridiplantae > Streptophyta > Pinopsida > Cupressales > Cupressaceae > Sequoia > Sequoia sempervirens. Next base: position 487 of record VDFB02214519.1, read on the forward strand.
GTGCTTCATCCATGGTTGGTAGTGAAAATGGGTTTGTTTCTTTTATGAAAAAATATGTTCCTAATCTTGTAGGTGTTCATTGCATTGCTCATTGTGAAGCTTTAGTTGCATCAGATGCTTCCAAAAAAATTCTTGAATTGTTATTTGTTGAGAAATTAGCAAATAAGGTGTATTCTTGGGTACAAAATTCTACTAAAAGAAACAAGGAACTCATTTCTTTATAGGAAGTCATGCAACTTGAAACTCTTCAAGCTCTTCAAATTCATGGAGTTAGATGGCTTTCAAGAGGACAAGTTATTGAAAGGCTTGTTGTATTGATGCCTCCTATATTGACTTTATGGAAAAATGAAAAGAGAGAGTCATGGTATGATAAGGCAAGAATATTTTCAGTTCAATTTTGTTTACACATGCTTGCAGATATAATGCTTATGTTGAACAAGCGGAATAGAAAATTTCAAGAAGAGTATGTTGATGTTACATCATTATGGGCATCTATTGATATTACTATAAACACTTTAAGTAGGTGGTTTATGAGAAGTGATACATTTGCTGATGGTACCTGTTACTTATCTAAATTCTTGGATGCCTCTAAATATGGTTATTTAGAGATTACTAATAAAGAGGGCATTGTTCATAGGCATGAATTGCGGTTTGTGGCAATTTCACATGCACATGGTGATTATGTTGATTCACAAAAACAATCACTAAAACCTTGCATTGATGGTTCATTAGAGAGTTGTAAACAACTTGCAAAAGAATATGTTCAAGCACTTATAGATTGTTTGAATGGAAGATTTGTTGTTCTTGTGTTGCTCAACTCTGTAAATTTGTTTAGTACTTGTCATTATCTAAAGGATGCTCATGCTAGAGAAGATAATTCAAAGTGTTGGCTTGATAATATTTTTCAACACATGCAACATACTTTATGTGAGGGAGAAGAAAATGAAACATTATTTAATGTTGAAGCTTATAAACAAGAGTTGCATATATTTTTTGATACTCTTCGTCTTAGTTGTGAGGAATTATCAATGAAGGAAGCTTGGAGGATGTGTCATAGACCCACATACAAGTTTTCCAAAAATGACAAAGCTATGGCAAACAATCCTTACTATTCCAGCAAGTTCAGTGGCATGTGAAAGAGTATTTTCAAGGAAAAATGTAATAAAAGATATATGACAAACAACTCTAACATTAGATATATTGGATGCTTCAATGAGAGTGTCTCTAACAATGCTTGATGTATTAGCAGTGGAATGGAGTAGAGTGTATGAAATTTGGAAAGATGTCAAACAAAGAAGAATTTAAAATGTTTTAAAAGTCATTTTTTTTTTCACATTTGTAATGGTGATGTATCCCATGTGAGGCAGAACACACCAATGCATTATGATTCATTAGTTTCATTTTAATGTCATTATGTTACAAGTTCTATGCTAATACTATCATAAATCAAATTATAACAGACTTTGAGGTTTTTTAAATTTGAGATGAATGGACAGTAGGTGAAAAAAAAATCATCTTTTTCAACCTATTCCAAGAGATGGTCACCTAGGTATTGACAATGCTTCTATGGTAGAGAGGAGGTATGTGCCTTATATAAAACCACATCCCACAACCTAGAGGATGGTGCATTGGAAGCATGTGGACATGTAAAAAGTATAACAAGACGAGTAAAGTATCCTACTCTAACCACATACATCCTCTAGGCTACGCAACGCGTCTACATGTAAAACCATTACTTATAAAATTAAACCAACCATAGCATATGAAAGTTAAACCATGATCCAACATACATCAAAGCATTAAACTATTTCAAAATAAAACTAACTCATAGAAATGTAATGAGCATATTTCTACAGATACAACACCACATAACATCCAATACACCATTAAATCCAATAATGAATAGATCATAAATATTATTACAATTACATCACAAAGGTTCACCTCGATACAAATGAGGTACTACAATTATACATAATGATCCACAGATACAATGAAGAAAGAGAACAACTCCTAAGAACCACACGAGCTCCTCGAACAAGAAGATCTCGCCATCACGAACAGGAAGGGAAACTCAAAAGTGTAAGGTGCACACCACCCAACCATATGGTACCCGTAGGCCCAACCCTCGTGCTAGGAGATAGTAAAAGGTAACCAAGGAAATCCTACTACCTCTAGACACAGGCCATATACAAAAATACTCATAGTACAGATAGACAAGAACAATGGTCACGTTGCTTCTAGAATCACAGAATCAAGTACTAACACAATACAAATAAACCGATTGTTGTCATAGGAGTGTCATCACAAAGGTTGCATTGGTTATCCAAAGGAGATATTCCTAGGTCCTGGCCCCCCTCTAGGGTTATCCTGGTAACCTCTCACGATTTCGGCCCCACATGCACACCAGTGCGGAATCGTTTATCTTTCGAGAAGACAAGATAACAATTTAGCCATTCCAGGCCTTCCCGACTCATCTCAAGTCTCATACAAGCCCTTGAGCCAATGAGCGAGGCTAATTATCTTGTTAAATGTGCTAAGCTAATAGATTATTTAATTCCCACTTGATTATACTGACTTCCACACGAGTTGTCCTGAGACCACTTTGTGTCATGGCCCTCGTTGAAAGCCACTCCCCTATCAACAACACATAACTCAAACTACATGCCAACGGTAGATAGTGCACTAAAACTAACCACAATAACCATTACACCTTAAAAGGTACACATCTCTACGGATGTCCAATATTGAAACCCAATATGGGCACTAGCCAAGAAATCTCAAAGGGTGAACTAAAGTTACAACAACCCCTTTTCACAAATTACAACTCTAGAAGACTTAGATTCTCGTAATAACAATTACTTCCCTCCCAGAACATAATTACAGAAACACGTGCTTTTATAAATACAACTTCTAACAATTAAAGAAATGCTATCATTCGGATTTCCTAAATCCATTACAATCAATTTCGCATATTTAAAATGCACCATTAAATATAATTCCAACTTACAATTTCAATAGCGAATAAAACTAATTGTTCATCTTCTAGTTTCCACAAGTGCTCATAAAATTAACTCAATTTTCCTCAACAAAATAAATCAATCATATTTATTTAGCTAACCATGTTTACAAATATCTATTGTAAAATTCAAACATTAAATAAATATATTTAATAAAATGTGAGATAATAGGATAGGTGACAATGAAATGAACTGCACTTCAAGAAGAGTTGAGGCTAGGGCATCCGCGCACTAAGTGAATAGGTGTTTTGTGCATGCGCATGTGGGGTGGGGTCTACTTGTTGTCTTGGGGGGTATGTTTCATGTTCATTGTTCTTGTGTGTCACTTGGGTGTGTGGCCAGTGATCCTCCTTGGTCTATGTTTTTGGGAACACAGGGTTTCCTTGTTGTTTTGTACAGTGTGCGTGCTCTTGGGGCCTTGGTAGTTGTGCATGCAAGTGTACATGCTTGGTTTTGACTATTGGGAGAGTGTAGGATTTGGGGTGTGCGGAGGGAAGGGGTCGCTATTTCCCCATTTTTATACGTGGTAGTGTAGTGTGGGTAGTGTTTGGAAGGGTTGGTGTCCAGCCTTGTATGAGTGCGTCATTGGCTCTTGAGCCTCAATGTCTTTAAGGGGAGTCTTCAAAGAAGAGGGGTTTGATGAGATGAACTTTGGATTTTCGTGATTGGATCAAAGCCGCCATTGCATGCAACAAAATTTATTGACAATAGCCTTTTCTTTTAGGATTCTATAGAAGGCGGTGCTCGCACGTCTGAGGGACCTCGCATCACCAAGGTTAATGGATGTCTTGAGCAGTGTAAAGAAAGACCCAAATTGTTCATTCCACCAGAGATGATTACTGAGGATATTGAATATTATTCTAGGCATTCCTTATATTGCAATTTTTTTGGGATGAGGGTATCTCCTCAATTTTTGGTATCTTGGGCCCGATAGACCTGGTCACTGGAGGGTGAAATGGACATTATGTTGTTGGCTAACAATTACTTCATGGTCACTTTTGACTGCATGGCTAATCAGAATAGGGTTTTTGAGGGAGGTCCCTATTTTCATAACCAAGTGGTGTTGTTTATCAAACCCTAGCATGCGGGTTTCAACCCTTCGGAGGAGCCTCTGAATCCGGTTTCGGTTTGGGTCAGGCTGCCTTATCTTCTGGTGGAATGTTGTTGTGATGATGTCATGTAGTTGATAGCGTCTTTGCTTGGAAAACCAGTCGACTCCTTGCAACAAACTTTGGATAGAAAGGTAATGACTTATGCTCGTATATGTGTTGAAATTGATTTGGGTAAACCTTTGCCAAATTATGTGGATATGTGTATGGGTTCTTACTCTTGGGTGCAGCATTTGGATTATGAGACTCCCATTTCAATGTCGTTTGTGTCATGAATATGGTCACTTGTTGCGACGATGTCCTAAGGCGAAGCCTGTGGAGTCCTCATCTTCTCAACCTCCACGCAACCCCCCTATGGTTGATAGGGGGAAGGATCCTATTCCTAGCGTTGGGGATGTTGCAGATGGTTTTGTCCCTGTCAGAGACCGTAATAGGAATAGGGTTCAGAAGAGGACCTTCAAAGAGAGGCAAGAGGAAGATACTTTTAAAAAAATTGAGGTGTTAGATGATCTCGGCCAGCAGGAAGTGAATCCAGGTTTGGTTAACCTGGATCAGGGAATTCTGAGTTCAGGCCAGACAGGTCTCCATTATGAGGCTTCCCAAGATGCACAGGGTGTTAGTGTTTCTGAGATGGTCACTGACCTTCATATGGGTGTCATGGTGGAGTCGGTTCCTATAGCTGAGTTGAAGAAAGATGGTGGGGATGGGTCTTCCCTGGGTTTGAATGTTGGTATTGATATCGGGAGGGATGCCAAGTCCCTCTCTTCCTTGGGTCTTCATCATAAGGATTCTAAAAAAGGGGTGGGAGAGAAATCTTCCAAGCCCAGTCGTAAAAAGGATTTAGAAAACATCAAGTTAATAGGGGAAAATTTGGTGGAGTCAGGGTCGGTCAAGACTTTGGATTCTCATTTCTTGAATCCCTCGAAATGATTGTGTTATCATGGAATGTGAGGGGCTTGACCAATGGCCCTCGACAAAAAGATGTTCACAATTTTATTAGAAGTAATGCTCCTGATGTTCTTTTCCTGTAGGAGACTAAGTTATCAATTGAAGGTATGGTTGGTATGATGCCCAAGTTGTGGGGGAGTGGTGGGTGCCAGTGCATTGGGGCCCTTGGCTCAGCTGGGGGCGTGGCCTATGTGTGGAACCCTTCGAAGGTTCATCCTCTCTGGTGGATGTCCTATAGGTCTTCCATTTCTATGGTGGCCTCTTGGTTTGAAACAGGAGAGTCTGTGTTGTTCTCTAATATTTATGCACCTGTGGATCTTCTTGGCAAGTAGTTGCTATGGTCCCATATTAGGTATGTGCATAGCATGGCTCCTCTTCACCTGTGGATTCTGGCTGGAGATTTCAATGCCATTGTTGAGCTGGCTGAGAAGAGGGGAGGTAATGTAAGGTTGGATTCCTCTACGCTTCTTGTTTAGGACATCTCTGCTTTGAATCTAGTTGACATCATGCCCAGTAATGTCCAGTTCACTTGGAACAATTGAAGGACAGGGGACAATTGCATTGCTAAAAGGTTGGACTGCTTCCTGGTCTCCTGCTATTGGATTGGTGGCATGTGGACCTCTTTCTCTGAAATCTTGGATTGGAGGGGTTCGGATCATTGGCCTATCAAGCTTGCCATTTCTTCTGCTTGTGTGCCTCGGTCTCCTTCCTTCAAGTTTCAGCTCATGTGGTTGTGAGACCCATCTTTACATGTCCATGTAGCTGATTGGTGGAAGGCTAGTAGGTCGGCTTTTGGCACAGAGATGTATACTTTTGCTAGGTTGCTCCAATTTACCCAATACCAGTTGAAACGTTGGAATAAATAGTGCTTTGGAAATATTTTCCATGATAAAGCTTGTGCTCAAGCTGAATTGGATTGTATTACTAGGGTGATCAGGGAAGAGGGAGTGACGGCTGACTTGCTTCAGGATGAGGCTAGGGCTCTAAAGATGCTAGAAGAGTGTGAATTGAGAGAGGAAGTTTTTTGGAAACAAAAGGCTAGAATTGAGTGGCTTTGGGAAGGAGATAAAAACACTAGTTTCTTCTTTAATTCGGTGAAAGCCAGAAGGAAAGGTAACTCTATTTCGGTTTTGGTTAATGAAAGAGGTGAACAACTCTCTTCATCTCAAGAAATCTTGAATGAAGCAGTGTAGTATTTTGAATCTTTATTCAGGGAGGATGTGCAAGGAGGTTTTGTAGAGGAGGTTCAAGTTCTTTCCTGTATTCCTTCTTTGTTCATGAGGGAAATGAATGAGCATCTCATGGGTGACATTTATTTGGAAGAGTTGGAAGGAACTGTTTTCTAGATGAAGAAAGGGAAGGCACTTGGCCCCAATGGTTTCCCGGTTGAATTATTTCAAGAATTCTGGGATATTATTAAGTTGGACTTATTGGCAGTGGTTCAGGAGTCTCAAAAGAATAAGCAGATGTTACAAGTTTTGAATGCTACTTTCCTTGCCCTCATACCCAAGTGTGATGGGGCGGATAGGTTAAGTCAATTTCAGCTGATTTCCTTGTGCAATGTGATTTACAAAATTATTTCCAAAGTGATTGTTGATAGATTAAAAAAGTGGTTGAAAATGTTGATCTCAGAAGAACAGAGTGGCTTTGTGGAAGGTAGGAAAATTTTGGATGGGGTTTTTATTGCTTCGGAAACCATTCACTCGATGGCTAGCTCAAAAGATAAGGCGATGTTCATCAAACTGGATATGGCCAAGGCTTACGATCGTGTCCAATGGACTTTCCTCTAGCGGATGCTGGGTGCTTTTGGGTTTGGTTTTGAATGGATCCAGTGGGTTATGAGTTGTGTTACTTCAATTTCCTTCTCTGTGTTAACTAATAGGGAGCATTCTGAGCTTTTTGGAGCCTCTTGTGGTTTGCGACAGGGAGACCCCCTTTCTCCGTACTTGTCCATTCTACTGGTGGAAGGTTTGGGGCATTTGATTAGAAGGGATGTTGATCTGGGACATATTCAGGGATGGTGTTGGGAAGGTGATTTTCCTCCGCAGTCTCATTTACAATTTGTGGATGACACAGCTCTGATGGGTATGTCCACTGTTAGGGAAGCTTCCAATTTGTGCAAGGTGTTGGATGTGTATCTTACTGCTTCAGGTCAATAGATTAATGAAGATAAGTCCTCTATCTATTTCTTTAACACTCAGGTGCCCATTCAGTGGAGAATTGCCCATATCTTGAGATTTCAAATTGGGGCTCTTCCTTTGACCTATCTTGGTATGCCTATCTCTGTTGGTAAGTTTCCTAAGGCTTCTCGGCAGAATATTTTAGACAAATTTTAGGGGAAATTTAATCATTGGACCCACAGGTGGCTGTCATTTACTGGTCGTGTTCAATTGCTCAAATTTGTGGTGCAAGCTCTTCCCATCTACAAATGTATGCTTCAGGTGGCCCCGATGGGGTTTGTTAAGGATTTAGATTCTTTAGCCAAGCAGTTTGTGTGGGCTGGTAGCTTGTTGTCTTTGAAGTGGAGCCTTGTTAACTGGGATACTATTTGTAGCCCTTATAAGTTTGGCGGTCTTGGGTTAAGGCAGTCGTCTTTGACTGGGGAGGCGTTGGCGGCTAAACTGTATTGGAGGTGGTGCATGGAGCAGGATCATATTTGGGCCAGGATTTTATCTCATAAATACTTCCCTGGAGTTGCTTGGCAGGATATTCCTCATTTTCCCTTGGAGGGGAGGGGCTCGATAATTTGGAGTACGCTTAAGAAAGGTGCGGCGCTTGTTAAGGATGGCCTTTTTCTAGATTTGCAGGGGGGTCGAAGGCTCAATTCTAGTCTGATTCTTGGGATGGCTTTCCTCCCATTACTTCTCAGTTCCCTAATCTATTGACTCTGAGTCAAAGGTTTCTTGAGGCTAGCTGGTCTAGGGTGAGTGATTTTATGGCTTTCTTTGTCCATGACTAGCTGGTGATGGCAAGATGGAAGCGTCCTAATGAGTGGCCTGTTGTTGGCTTGAATGAAGACTGTGTGGAGCTTCACAATATCCTCTTTAGTAGGCATTGTAGTTCTCTCCTGGATGGGGATGTCCTCTCTTGGTCTCCTAATCCAAAAGGGGTTTATTATGTTGCTTTTGGGTATCAGGTTTTGTTATCCCGTAGGTTGGAGGGAGTGGAGGTGCCATGGTGGAAGAAAGTGTGGAATAAGTTTTCTTGGCCAAAGTGCAATTGTTTTATTTGGACCTTGGCCTAGAATAGATGTTTGATGTGGGACAATATTCGAAAGCGGGGTTTTCAGGGTCCCTCTATTTGTGTTCTCTGTGGAGGAGGGGAGGAGGATTCGACTCATTTGTTCTTTCGTTGTTCCTTTGCTTCTCAGTTGTGGCATTTCTGGTGGGGAGTGTGGAATAGTTCCTATGTTCATGCTTCCTCGTTGATTGACTTTTGGAGCATTTTGGGTAGGCCTCCTTCGACGGCCTCTTTTCTGCAGGACGTATGGTTTGTGGGGCCTACTTACATCCTTTGGCAGATTTGGTTAGAGAGAAATCGTAGGATTTTTCGTGGGGAGAAGTTGGTTGTGCAGCAAGTCTAGCAAAGAATTTTGGGTATGATTCAGGAAACAGTGGTTGCTAAATGTGAGGTCGGGTTCCCCTTGGAGAAGGGGGATGCTGGGGTGGTGGACAGATTGGGGATCCAAGGATCATCATTGGTTGCTACTAGCCTCAGGAAATGTCGGCGCCAGCGGCAGAGGGTTCATAGGGTCGATAGATGGCTACCCCCCCCCCCCGACTGGCATTTTGAAGCTCAACACAGATGGTTCTTCTAGGGGTAATCTTGGGCCTACTAGGGTGGGGGGATTGGCAGAGATTTTTCAGGATCGACAGTCTTCTTCTTTTTTGTTTATGAGGGGGTGCAACCCATTAATCTTATGGAGGGTTTGGCAATCTTATACGCATTTGAGTAGGCATTTGCTTTGGGCTGGCGTAAGGTTATCTGTGAGTCTGATTCACAAGTTATGATAAATTTGCTAAAGGATGGGAAGTTGTCGGATGTTCACTGGCAGTTGGCTAGGTTGGTTCAACAGATTTTGTGGATTAGTTCTTTGATGGAGATGGTGTCCTTCATCCACATCCTAAGGGAGTGGAACAGAGCTACTGATTGTTTGGCTTGTTGGGCTTCTGAGCACATAGAGGGTTGGAATGTTGATGAGTTGGGTCAGGTTTCTCCGAAGCTACACCACGACTTGGAGGGGATTCTTGCCAGAGATGGAAATGTCAGTAATATTGAGTGATTTGGTTTATGGTGTCTTGTTTGGTTCTGGTGTGTTTGGGCATTGGCCTGTTGTTGCTCTGTAACGCTTTTCTCTGATTATTAATAAAGTTTTTACCCCTTTTATAAATTAAAAAAATTATATAAATTATTTTGGATCTAATAGTAATATATATTCAAAAATAATATAAGTTTAATATTTGTCCATACAAACTAAACTTATATTCATAATACTAAACTTATATATATATATATATAGTCTTTTGAGAGAATTAATTTAATTTATTAATGTATATTCAAAAGGTTAGGTATAACTACATAGTTGATTACCAAATTCAACCCTGAAATAGATACATCAAGAAGTATAGTTTTAGGTTTTTCAATATTGGTAACTAAATGAAGATACTCATTTGAATCATGGCATTAAAACCTTTTCAAAAATTTCTAAGATCCAAAAACCTTAGTTGGGAAGTAGAGAATGAAAGTTATATAAAACTTTTAAAAGAAAATGTAAATCGAAAAATCTTCACAAAATAGTTTAAATTTTATGTTTGTCACATATGTTAAGAGATATGTTAGAAGGTAGAATGAGAAAATGTGCCAAGAAATCAAAGATTGGAGACCTACCCATAATCATAGTAAAAAAAACTACCAATGCCCAAACTATGGTTATTAGAAATTGAGACTTTAGTGATAGTTGTAAAATGACTAATGTTAGAATAGAGAGAAAATTGCATAGATTAAACCATTGTTCAACAACAACAAAAACAATAATAGTAAATTTTATATTTCTTTGGGGCTTTACAATGTACATTGCAAATACTTTTAAAAGCATTGCATTCCCGTGAATAACCACCCAAATTGCCTTACGGGAATAACTCCCTAAAACTAACAATTAATTTATTTATTACTAAAAACTAGCCTAACAACTAATTTACTAAATGTAAACTTTAAATTTACTAAATGTAAACTTTAAATTTACTAAATGTAAACTTTAAATTTACTGAATGTAAACTTTAAATTTACTGAATGTAAACTTTAATTTCCTACAACCCCCCTTAAAGTTTACATAATAAAAACAAAATTTAAAAATGTAAACCTTAAATTCCTACATATCCCCCCCTTAAGGTTTACAACAAAAAAAAATGAAAACCAAAATTTTGTATCAGCATCAACCTAAACTTCTTGGTCTAGGCAAATGGTCTGATTAGCCAACCTTGCATCAACATCAGCCCAAACTCCTTTGTCTAGGAAAATGTCTTGAGCATCAACCCAAACTCCACATGTTTGGGTAAATGTTCAATTACCAACTCTTCATCAACATTGATCCAAACTCCTCTTGTCTAGATAAATGTATGGATTACCAACTACATCAACGTCGATCCAAACTCCTCATGTCTAGATAAGTGTTTGGATTACCAACCAACTGTGAATCAAGACTAACTCCATTATCAACAATAACACACCTGTAAAATTATGGATTGAGACATACTCAATCATCCATAAATGGTTTGTGGATTCAACTATCTACAGACCAACAACACATCTCTCCAGGTTTGTGGATTCAATTATCCACAAACCAACAAATCACTGCATGCCCCATCTTGCTCCTGAAAGGACTCGAGATGAAACAAATTTTCTTCTCATGCAAAATATCATCCCTAAGTGAGAAGCTAACTCAGGATGACAGTTGTCCTCCTGCTTCCATTTCCTCCAGCCTCCAATATGACCCCTTTAGATCTTAGTCATTTATGTTTTCAAATGCACCATCATTAGTAAATGCATGAAAGTATGCATACACAGAGATGTTGGATTCAACCGATAATGCATCCATTACAATGAAAATGTTTACATTTATTGCATTCTCCACTAACACATGTAAATGATCAATTATAAGTATTGAATCTTTGAACTCAAAAAAGTTATTCTTCCTTCCAAATCTGCTATAAATGGATTGTATATAATATGGGATGTTGTTAACTGTCCAGAAGTACGAAAACCTTCCAAACACTGCTATTTCACGAAATCGTCAAACAGTCTTCCACGTACCCGAGGCCAGTTCCGACGAAGTGTTCACGCCCATTCTGCCAAAGAAACCGCCCTCTCGGGCTCTTTTAAATTGAAAAATGTGGAATCAAAAGGACTAAAAATGAATCTCACGTTGCAACTTATTATTTAAAAAAAAAAATTGCGCCTTACAAGAGTTTTAGTTTCTTACAAATTTTCTATAGTCATCCATTATACCTCTGATCACATGCTCAATTTATATGTTTCCATTGAAAATAACCATCTTCAAGAAATGCAAGTTCCCTCCTGCTCTATGTTGATATTCATTCATTCTCTGTAAATGTCAAAAAGGTTGCATTTCACAGGCACAAAATATGCGAGTGCTCTAATACCAATGTTAGAATAGGGAGAAAATTGCACAGATTAAACCATTGTTGAACAACAATGAAAATAATAATAGTAAATTTTATAGTTCTTCAGGGCTTTACAATGTGCATTGAAAATACTTTTAAAAGAATTGTGTTCCCGTAAATTACATTCCTATGAATAACCACCCAAATTGCCTTAAGGGGATAACTCCCTAAAACTAACAATTAATTTTTTTATTACTAAAACTAACCTAACATCTAATTTACTAAATGTAAACTTCAATTTCCAATAGACTAAAGCAAAGTAGGAGCATTCAATTGAAGACCAAAATAAGGATGTATAGTTCAATTTCAAGAAATAGAAAGATGTTCCCTTTGTAAATTCAAGTGCTGGAAACTTATTTTGAATTATAAAATTGATGTATGTGATATAGGTAATGATTTAAATAAATATTCTCATTTTAGTATAAAGGGGTAAATGAAAGTTCAATTCATCATTCTATCTATCTTGGAGAGTAAAATACTACTCTCACATATTTATTTATTTATTTTAAAAAGTAAAAAAGTAATTTTTAGTTAGAATAATTTGTCTTCTTTTGTGTGATCTTGGTTAATCCAATTCTTTTATTTTCTCTTTGTAATTGATTTAAATACATTGATCATTTTCATTCTCAAGTCATCTTTCCTTTCAAAAACAAGAAATTTCAATTTATAAATATTATATAATTTAGACAATCTAATCAAGACATAAACTAAAACTAGTAGCATTCAATATCAATGATGCCTCTAGCTCATATTTATTGATAATACTGTCATATTTTAGCTATTGTATTTATATCCTAACACATTTACAACAACATGTGTGGAATCATACCTATAAGTTTTTAGGGAGTTATAAGGAACACTATGTTATTTAAAATCCAAGGGACGAGAAATTTTCTTTAGATCATGTTAGTGTTTTTTCTTGCGATCCCCAATCTTAAGGAAAACCACAATGTCTAAACCAAGGGATCAATAGGTTAAGAAAAATATCACACCAGGGATGAGAAAGGCCAATAAACAAGGCTATAACTAGTCTTCTGTGCTTTGAGCTCCACAAGACTCAGCAGGGTGTTCCTATTAAAAGGTCTAAAAATATGATAAAACTTGCACTAAACAACACATTACAGACCTTTAACAAGTAAATGGTTCTTAGATGAATGTATAAAGGGTGTTATACATTTAATTATATCTAGGCATGGTCCCTTTCACTTTGAATAATTATGAGAACAAATAAATTATACAAATATGTCTTCATCTCAAACACATAGAGGAGTGATGAATGATTGATTCCCAAGAATTTCCCCTATACTCTTTAACCTCCATGAAGACACAAAAAACATAATAAATTTAACTTGAAATAAAATATTCATTATATTATAAAGTTTTAAAGCATTCTAGAAGCAGACAGTATACAAAACTAACCAGTGCCTAAGTATGGGTTAAAGAGTCATATATTCTGCATCTTATGTGATGCAAGGCATCCTAATGCACCCTTTTTGATGCAAATTGTTGTCATGTGCTTAGCTTTGAGTTTTTTTTTTTTTGGTGTCAATAAGGTCATGTAAGATCATCTTGAGTCATTTGGAGTAATTATATGGTGTTCCATGGTGTTTTGGATTCATGTTGTAAAAAGTTACAAAAGTTGCAAAATATTATCAAAAATATTGTCAAAAGTTGCAAATGATGTCATTAGTGTTAACAAGGAGTTAGAGGTTAGTTTATTCAATTGGGATTGATTGTGACAAGTTAAATATGCAATGTAACATCAATTCAAAGGGTTGGAGTAAGTTTGAATGAGAAAATCATCATTTTTCCATATTGAACATTACATTTTTTGTGAAATTCAACTGTAATCTACTTTGCACGGCCTAGTACTAGATGGTACGGTCCTGAAACCAATTGGAGAGGTTGAAGGTACCTAGTCAGTAGCTTTTGAATGCATTTGGTTTGGTATATTTTCATCAAGTTTTGTGGGAGATATTACCATTTTGTGACTGCAAGTACAAACCCTACCTAGGGTTTCCAGGGAGCTAAAATCTAATCACGGGCAAAGTTTCCACCATCTAAAATTCATGAAAATTTGTGGAAAAATCTGTCCCATTCCCAAACACATTCCTACAAGAGGAGAAATCATGACACTGGCACACGTGAAGGAGATATGGTTGACAATATGTTCAGTTTTGTAGAGAACAGTCCTAGAACCCTAGTTTCCTTGTTACTTTGAATGATCCTTTGCACTATTTGTTGATGAAGGGGAGTAGAATCATGGTGACATGTTGCTAGGGGTTTGAACAAGTCTAGAAAAAAAATTGACAAGCATTCTTTCCCTTGTTTGAAGTCATCATCTTGACTGTACCTAGTGGCAACAATCCTACTTTGCATGTTTTAGTGTTTCAAATGCTTGGTTGGGATTATGCATGGTTGGGAACCCTTAGAATGTGTTGTAGTAGGTATGAATTATTTTTTTTCCCATGTTCCATGTTTCCCTCAATAATGGAGTTCCATTGGAATGTTTCCCCCATGTTTTAGGCTTAGGAACACATTGCCTAGAGTGAACCAATGTGCATATTTGCTTCATTGTATTGAAGCCTTGTTTGGAAAGTGTTTAGGTGTTTGTTTTGAGTCCCTCCCCTTTGCATAATATTGGTATTAGAGCCAATATGATAGGAAGGAAATCCATGATGGTAGGAAAAAAACCTATGTCATAGAGAAGGATGGGGTCTCTTTCACTTTGACACCTTTGAAAGAGGAAAGCCAAGAACAACAAGTGGGATCTAGTGTGATGTTAGTAGGTGAGAATGAGTTCATTAAGACCATGAAAGAAGAGGAAATGGGATTTACAATCATAACCAGACCTAGAAAAATTGTGAAAATAGTTAATATGGATGAGTTGCCTTTGGGGATCCAAGATTTGCTCAAGAAACATGCTGATATAGTGGTAGATGAGATCCCAAACTCATTGCCTCCAATTAGGGATATAAATCATCACATTGACTTATACTAGGGGATAATTTGTCATGTAAAGTAGCCTATGAAGAATTTCAGATATCTAGAGCAAAAGATGGAGTCAACACAGGTGATATATACAAACTTGTTTGGAAGGTTGAAAATGGAAGGAATTTGGGTGCTAAACGCAACAAGTTTGATATGAAGAAAATTGCAGAGTTGAATGAGCACTATTTGGTGAAGAAAGAAAGTTCAAAGTAGTAAAAATTTTAGATTGAGTTGAAGATGGAAAAAGGATAATTCAACTAGTAGCAATTACAACTAGAGTAGTAGAAAGAAGTTGCAGATGACAGTGATTTTGCTAATAAAGGTAACCATAAGGGAGTTCATACATAGTTGAATAATACAGATTTTGAAGAACCATTACAAGAGCCTATTATTACAGTGAACATGGAAGCATTGATTTATGGAGATAGAAAAAAGGAGGAACATCCATTGAAATATGTTCCAAGTGAGGGAAGGAGTAGTGGAGTGACTTCTAAGAATAGCCATGTGCAAGGCACAAAAATTGCAAATAAGAAGTATAAAGATGAAGAGATACTTGAAGTACCTAATGAAATGAGTTAGAATTTTTTGAATCTAATTATTTAGGTGCATGTGTAGATACAAAGGGAGAGGAACAAAATTTTATTTTTGTTATAAAAAAATATGAAGTAGTGTTGTTTCACAAAGGTAGTCAAGAGGATGGGGGAATTCAGTTGCTTCATGAGAATGGAAGTTCATTTCATTTCTTGGAGAGTACACAAAAATAACTTGTCTTGAAAGAAAATATTGTAGTCAAAGTTGAAATGAAAGGTTCTGAAAGGAAAGACATCAATCTATTGTCATGCAACAGGAAAAGAAGACATCTAAAGGTCTTAAGTATTTTGGACAAGTGTATGTCTCATTGGAGAAAGACAAGAATTTTGATATTGTTATACATAAAGAATACATCTAGGTACAAGTGCACACCATTTTTCAGCAGAACAGTAAATTGGATAGTGAGATGGATAAAGTGTGAAAACTTATGTAGATTTCCAAGGGGAGTTATAGCAGAATGAGGTAGACAAGCAAGCTCAATGGATTATTCACTTCCATATTTTTTTTTTCCATTGAAGATGCAACGTGGATGAGCAAAGTAGACATCCTCAAGCCTGTTTACACTATTGCAAACCTCCATTCAAGTGGACCTTGAATCTTTTCTCTCTGGGGAGTATGTTGTAGGGCATCCTGATGCACCCTTTTTTATGCAAATTGTTGTCATGTGCTAAGCTTTGAGTTTTTAATTTTTTGGTGTCAATAAGGCCATGCGTAAGACCATTTTGAGTCATTTGGAGTCATTATATGGTGTTCCATGGTGTTTTTAAGTCATGTTGTAAAAAGTTGCAAAATATTGTAAAAAATGTTGTCAAGAGTTACAAATGATGTCATTAGTGTTAACAAGGAGTTAGAGGCTAGTTTCTTCAGTTGGGATTGGTTGTGAAATTTTAAATATGCAATGTAACATTGATTCAAAGGGTTGGAGAAATTTTGAATGAGAAAATCATCTTTTTTCCATGTTGAACATTGCATTCTATGAAATTCGACTATAATCTGCTTTAGATAGCCTGGTACCAAATGGTATGGTCCTAAAAGAACTTGGAGAGGTTGAAGGGAAGTCTTAGATTTTGAATGCATTTGGTTTTGTATATTTTCATCAATTTTTGTGGGAGATATTGTCATTTTTGTGACTGTAGGTACAAACCCTACCTAGGGTTTCTAAGGAGAAAAAATATAATCATGAGTAGAGTTTCCTCCATCTAAAATTCATGAAAAATTGTGGAAAAATCTATACCATTCCCAACCAAATTCCTGCAAGAATAGAACTCACGACTGACAAGTGTGAAGGAGATATGGTTGACAGTGTGTTCAGTTTTGTAGAGAACAACCCTAAAACCCTAGTTTCCTTGTTGCTTTGAATGATCCTTTACATTGTTTGTTGATGAAGGGGAGTGTAATCATTATGACATGTTACTGGGGGTCTGCACTAGTTTGGAAAAAAATTTGACAAGAATTCTTTCCCTTGTTTGAAGTCATCATCTTGACTGTACCTTGTGGAAACAATCCTACTTTGCATGTTTTAGTGTGTCAAACAGTTGATTGGGATTATGCATGGTTGGGAACCCTTAGAATGTGTTGTAGTAGGTATGAATAAACCAATTTTACCATGTTCCAATTTTCCCTCAATAATGGAGTTCCATTGGCATGTTGCCCCCATGTTTTAGGCTTAGGAACACATTGCCTAGAGTGAACCAATGTGCATTTTTGCTTCATTGTATTGAAGCTTTGTGTGGAAAGTGTTTAAGTGTTTGTTTTGAGTCCTTCCCCTTTGCTCATTATGCCACAATATTAAGCATGTTTTGATGATTATATCATCAAGTAATGATAATAAGATCTCTAAATTTTGCAATATAGCCATACTTAATAATCCACCTGAAAATATAACATTCCCACTATTTTCACAAAATAATTTACTTTGTTATTTGAACATAAGGCAATTACAAAAATAATTCACAACACCAAATGTGTGAGAAAACAACAATAACCCTTGATTATTTATGTCAAAGAACATTACATTTTAGATTTGGAGATAGCTACACAACAATATGATATTCAATTAAGCTCATTACAAAACACATAAATACCATGAACTGATGACTTATAGTTAGAGACCTTCACCTAACTTAGACCACAATCCCTTTCTATATAGAGCCTTTTTCCCTCTTGTAAAACCTCTAGAATCAAAACCCTTTCAAATGAAGAAGAGATTAAATATCAAAGAAGAGAGGAAGGGTCATATTTAATCTCTGCTTGACACTTGTCACACTAAAATCCCTTTGATTTGCAACCAACTAGTATTTGGAAAATGCCTCATCACACATATACCAAATTTGGACACAAAATTGAAAGTATAATTTTATGATAAAGTGGGATCAATATTATTACACCACTATGAAGTACATAAAAAACTACACTTTTTAAAATGTTGCACAATAAAAATTTGTTGTATGAGCCCTAACAAAGCCCCAAAATTCTCAAAGTGAGTACTCAACAACACTTATGATAATCCATATTTTTTGAAAAAATCTAGATAGATAAAAAACCATTTGCATTATTATGAATTTCTCAAAATTCCACCCCCAAAAAAACTCTAAGAAAGGAGACAATATGATTGAAAATGAAGCTTGCAAAGTTTAAGGGAAAAATCAAACTTGTCAATTTTGGAATTGGTGACCGGATGTGGCAAAGCCAAAAAATTTGAGCCACCAAAATACACCCTGAAAAAATTCAAATGAAACATTCTCTTTGCTACTGCCAATGTAAACGAAGTGAGTGGTCTCTTTAAATACTGTGTCATTTCCGTGCCAACAACTGTAAAGACATTTATGAAAAGGTCGCGGCAGCCGTAGCGCGGTAAGATGCACCCTTGAGGTTTATATGATGGGATCGCAAATTCCTGCTCACGATCACCACAACCAACTATAAGTATTAAGGCGTTCAATGTAAATCTCCATAGCACCTAAAATCTAGATAAAATATTTAAAACCATATAACATATTAAAAAACCAGAGCAAAATTCATTATTTTACCGAAGTGGTTAAATCAATGCTCTAAGTAGATAATAGACTACACTAAAGATTTTGTGAATGACTGGACTACATAGAGAATATTCTATGGAAGGATTCTAATGGTATGATCCATATGAATAGGTAGAGTACAACATTATTCCAAGGCCTTGGGGGGAAAGTATCCAAATATAATGAATTGATAGTTATTTATTAGGTTCTTGGGCATTCTAGATGTAATGACAAAGTCAAATTTAACCCAAAATACTTGAAAAAATACAACTACCTTCTAGATCTAGCAACCACCTAAATTTAAATCTTTGTAGATACTTCCTCCAATGTCTAATTTGAATAAATCAATAGGATAAACTAACTTCATGGGATGCACTAAACTCAATGGTGAATTTTCTCCAACATACTCCAATATGAACCTATAGTACAAAGCCAAAAAGATGAAACATTCTAAAATCTAGTATTTCTATCAAGTTTTTATGATTATCTATGTTATATTTTGATGCAAGAGAAGAGAATACTCAAATTTTCAAGAGAAACCAAGATTTATAGCCTATATATCTCTAAAGGCTAACCTAAAGCAATCTCATGAGCTTTAATACCATGTAAGAGTTGGTATAGAATTCTCTATACCATTTAAGATTTGGATATGAAGGTAGACGCCCAAGATCTAGGAGCTTAAATGCAGTAAAAGAGAGACCAAATATGAGAGAATAATTATTTTATATGAAAAGTATGTAAATATACAATATTCAAATACATATAAATATTACATGAAAATGATATGATTATATGCAATGAGAAGTATTTGGTTATATAGGCCAAAGGTGAGACTAATGACAAGATAAGATTATGATGTGTCTCTATCTTATGACTTGAGACATAAAGTGATACTTCCCTAAGAATTACCTAAGTAAATAAGAGTGAATAGGACCTAGTAAGGGAGCTAGATAGGTGATATACCCCATTCACACTAACAACTACTCATTTTGGGCCCATTCCATGCTTCAAACATCTATTTGGAAATAAAGGTGATTCAACTAGTAAAATAGGAAATTTGCAAATCAACTAGGAGATTCTTAGTGTTGGTGTACAAATAGGTGTTTTACCTACCTAGGTCCTATTTACATTATTAAGTCTACTTAGGTCCTAGGAAGGAATCTTTCTAGTTAAGCATTAGTTTTCACTTATCTTATCTAGTTAGATTTTATTTAATGAATGTGTCTTAGGTCATTTAATGTTGTCATGTCATTTAATTATGAAACACTCATTTAATATCGGTACATCATCACACCTTTCCTTTATAAGCAAGGCTTCGTATGTACATTGCCATATTTTTTTGAAATTATTGCATCCATAATCATAGCATGATATTTCTAACATCTCTCTTGTGGAAGTTATTTTGTGTTGTAGGTGATCCTAGGGTGTTGAGGAGTTCACCATAAACTCCTACATGGTATCAGAGCTTTAGTGTAGTAGACTTCTTCCTAGATCTGAGGGACCAATATTGGGATGAAATTTTTGCTAGGTGTGAGTTGGGGTCTTGAAAACTTTGTTGTTTAATCCAAGGCATCAAATAAAGTCAAGTTTAGCTTTCATTTCATTAAATTTTGTTATGTTTTGACTAATCTACAAGGGTTTGAAGAAGGGTTTCAATTGCAAGATTCAAGGGGGTAGCTAATTTTTTGGAGTATTTTGGGAAAAAAATGATCTCACCATTGTGTCCATGAGGCCCAAGAACCTAAAGATCTATTTTCAAATTATCAAAATCTAAGACTTTTTTTGAGGCACGAGGAATTTTTTTTATGTTGTACGACCATACGTATTCGTACTTGGTCATACAACCCGTATAGTATGACGTCGACATCTACAGTCTGCAAGACTATCAGGTGACATATACCAAGGAATATTGCTCTTCCTACATCATTTCTATCCTCTTCTACATTGACATCTATATGGTATATTTTCTATAGTCAAATCACTATCGTATCAAACTGTCGAACTAGTCTTTTCATCGATACATGGTCACATATTTTTATAATACA
>VDFB02214525.1:0-17127 GCA_007258455.2 Sequoia sempervirens
TGCACTATTAAGGTGGCTTCTTGTTGTTGTTGTTGTGTGTCTAAGACTTGTTGATAGGCCTATTGTGCTTGTTGTAAGGCTAAGGCATGTGCTTGCAAGGTGGGATCAGGTGGTTGTTGGAACATCGATGGAGGATTGTGGGTGTTTATGTTTTGAGTGGGTAATGGATTGGGTGATGAGAGGTTTGGGATTCCCTTGGTTTAACATTCCTTATAAGATAGTGGATTGAGGTGGAGGAAAGTATGTTTGAAGTCCTAATTGATTTTGCATGATAAAGGGGACCATGGGGAGAGATGAGGATGATGCCATCATATTTTGTGATGTTAAGGACACATTGAGACCTTGACTCCATGGTTTAAAAATATTCCCTTTTCCCATGTCTTGGGGATTTCCTTGTGCTAGAGATGTAAATAGGGAATTAGCTAGGTTGATGGGATACACGATCAAGGATGTGTTTTGAGATGGATTGATAATGGATGGGATGGATGTGCCTTGTGAAACCAATGGTACAAATGAACAATTTGGAGGAATGGATAAAGATGTCCCCATCTATTTTAAGGGTTGAATCTATGGTATGGTATTGACATGCCTTTGTGTGTTGTTTTGAGATACTTGGTCTATATTTCTCTATGTAAGGGTGGGCACACTTGTGGTACTCATGGATATGGATGAAGAGGTTTGTCCCTGATATGTTGAAGTGGTCATGGAATAATGAAGTTCAAGATGTGTGTATGGTTGTTTAGTATCTTAGAGAATGGGAGGAGCACCAAATTTAGGTGTTCAAGTGGTTGTTGGAGGTGGGGGATTAGTGTCAAGGGTACCCACAAGTGTACTACTTTCAAGTAGAAGAGTTAGACCAAAGTCTTGGATAATACCAGTTGCAAGACTAGAAGTGGATGTTTGATTTAGCCCTAGTGATGGAGTTGTGAAGCTTTGTGTCAAGTTTTGTGCAACAAATGATGGGGAAACTAGAGCTACATTTTCAAAGGCTTGTTGTTCCATGTTTTCCCCTCTAGTAAGCCCAAACAGGTTAGTTGTAATGTCTTCAATCTCATATGGTCTTGAAGGAGATGATGGTTGTTGTGATGGGATAAATTGACTTCTTGGACCAAATTCTAAAGGATTTGGAGCACTTGAGGTAAATTTAACTTTGTTTTTCTCCATGATTCTCTTGTGTTGTGATCTTGTATTTACCATAAATTTTGTGTCACTTGTGGGAGAGTTGTGTTGAGATTTGTATTGTTTGGACTCTCTAGTTTACTCAAATCTAGGTAAAAGGGATGATCTAAGTATTTTGGGAGCAATGGTGGGAATGCGGGATGAAAGGATGGGTGATGTGGGAAGTGATCTTTGCAAACGTTTTGGGACAACACTTTTGACTTGAATTTGATATTTTGATGTTAGGAAAAAGGATGTTTATGAAATCAGAAATATTTAGGGTAGACTTGTGACCTTCAAGATAAAATAGTTCAAATATGATAACTAACTTAAGAAAATGCATGGAAAAGGATTCATCTCACATAAAAAATAGCTAAGTTAGGGTTTTGGGTTGGTTGACGTTTAATTCAAAAGGTGTTAGTGTGTTCAAAATTTTGTAAATTTTGGTGAGATGAAGAATGCAATTCGATAAAAGGATGAATGAATTGTTTAACCAAATGTTGACCTAAACTGAACCTTTGTTTTCCAAGACCAAGGTAGTGAGAATGATGCTAAACCTCTAAATTTTTCAAATCCCCAAGAATAATTTTGGCTTAAATGAGAGGATAGATGCGGGTATGCAAACCTGTTTAGTTCCTCCTAGCTCGAGCATAATATTTCCTTAACAAAAGGTTATGATTGTGATAAAGTAAAACATGGAATTACGATACCTACATCTATAATGGTGATTTGTAGATCTTCCCCTACAAAATTTGATTGTGTGATAGATCATTTAGGGGAGTTTAGGACCATGAAAGGAACCCAATGTTATAGATAGGTTGATTATCATGAAAAAGACCTGGGTTTTGACTCATAAAGAACATGTACATGTGTGGATGTTTCCTCAATTTTCATTCGTAAAAGTTTACTAACAACATGTTTTTGTTGAGGTAGAGTATTGAAATGTGGTTTTGGATTTCCTTTGAACTAAGATACCTAAGTTTGAAATAATGACCTGTAGACCTTCTTTTTGAGATTCTAATTTTAAGTGAGATCATTTAGGAAAGTCTAAGTCTATGGAAGAAAGGAAGATATTTATTTCCATGTGGATGGTGGTATTATGGGCCTTCCAGCCTCAATATCAGATTGTTCCTCTTCTTCATCCAAGATTGTTGTTGTGTTTCTCCACTGGATAGGTGTTACTTTTGTTTCAAAAGTGAAGCTTCTCAAACTACTAATGAGATCAGTTTGTTCTTCATTAATAAGTTCACAATTTGGTTGAATGATACTCCATAGCTGATACATATCTTAAGGACCTTTGCTAAATCAACATGGTCCTTTCTCTTCTTGGAAAATATTTTCAAGTCATCCACATATATAATAATACACTTACCTATCAAATCTTTAAAATCCACATCCATTGCACATTGAAAGGTAGCTCCAACGTTGATAAGGCCAAATGACATGCGTTGATAGGTAAATGTTCCCCAATTTGTAGTGAAGGCAGTCTTCATCCTATCCTCATGGCTGACAAGCACTTGGTTATACCCAGAATAGCCATCTAAGAATAACATCATCTGAGATTCGTTGATAGTTTGTAATACCTCATCAAGAGAAGGAAGTGGATAGTTATCCTTCTCCGAGGCTTTGTTTAGGTTCCTGAAGTCAACACACAGCCTGACCTCCCCACTTTTCTTATGTACTGGAACTAGATTGACAACCCACGTGGAGTGCCTTACTGGGTAGATGATTCTTGCTGATAAAAGTTTTTACACTTCCTTTTATATTAATGGTTCGATCAAAGTGTTGATTGGGCACTGCTTTTGAAAAAAGGGCTTGGCTTCTAGCTTCAACGATATTGTTTGTGTGATCAAAAAGGTGTCAAAAGTCTTCAAATATTCATAACTCCTAGAAATGTCTGCAATATCTTCTTTTAACACCTTAATTATTTCATTTTTTATCTCCTCAAGGCAAGTCTTTCCTATAAGGACATTTCTTTCAAGACCCAAATTATCCAAATTAATAGATTCGTACTTCCCTCCTTCACTTTGCATTGGCACTCTCTCTCAATCCTGAGGATCATAATCAAATATTATTTCTAAGGCTACCATCCCCTTGTGAATGTTGTTACTGTTTAAGTTCATTACTCCTTCTGTATCACAACCTTAAGTATCCCATTCTCCTTGATCTCTATTTGATTTATCTATGATTTTTCCTTCAAAGACATTTGAACTTTCCAAGAAGGCGAGTATGTGTTGGTCATCATCGAAGACCTAAAAAATTCAGACATTGTTAGGGACTACTG
This sequence comes from Sequoia sempervirens, assembly GCA_007258455.2. Taxonomy (NCBI): domain Eukaryota; kingdom Viridiplantae; phylum Streptophyta; class Pinopsida; order Cupressales; family Cupressaceae; genus Sequoia; species Sequoia sempervirens. The sequence continues at coordinate 3,443 of VDFB02214525.1, forward strand.
GGATTGAAACTAGTTCAACAAAAATTATTTTCAATTTGGAGTCCTGTATAGGTTCCAAAGTACTAGCAGTAACTACCAAAGCATCTACAATCTGATTTTGTTTCCTAGGAATCAAAGTAATTTTGAAAGCATCAAAGTCCTCAATTAGATTCCAAACTCTATTTCTGTAGGAAACCAATCTTTTATTATGGAAAGTATATTAGCTGCAAACCTATTTGATAATTACTTCAGAATCCCCCATCACCATGAGAGATGTGACCTTCTTCTGATGGGAAAACATTAAGCCCCTAGCAAGTGCTTTATAGTCTTCCACATTGTTTGTGAAACCAAATTGTAGCCTATAGGAAGCAAAGTAAGTCTTCCCCTTTGGATTGGTTAATTCTACCCCTACTCCACTTCCTTACTTGGACTTAGAGCCTTCAAATTTTAGACTCCATAATTGATCTAGGGCTGGGATCTCTTTCTTTTCTGGGCCTATAAATCTTTGCTTGGCAGAAGTATATGGCGGCTCAGATTGGTGCTGATTATCAGTATTTGAAGGTAACTGGGGCGTGGTTCACCAGAAGATTCTCCTAAATTAAAAATTTGTTTAGGAAGTGATTCCTGAACCTCCTCTTGAGTCAGGTCATGATTTAGTACCTTTGTCACCAATGCCTTGGGCATTGGAAGCATTTCCAGGTTAGATGTAATTGGAAAATACTGAGATTCCTCAATCTCTAGTTGTAGTTCAGAACATAGAACCTGAGTTTGCTCGAGTTGAGAAGATGATTCCCTTTGAGCAAGGATGGCTCTTGTAAGGATGGTTGCATCCTTTGCTTGAAATGGAAATTCATTAGTGGAGGCTTGAGGTTGACATTCACAAGTTTCTTCTACCTGAGAGACATGTTTTAAGATATCTACATAGGGTTGGAAAGTTCACTTAGAATGATTCTGGTAATGGACCCTACACTAGTTAGGAAGTAGTAGACTTCACATATCAACCTCCTCTCCCAGTACTAGCCTATCCTTTTGTAATTTCATTATTAGGACTTGTTGATTAACAGTAATCATTGGATCATTTTTCTCTGGAAGGGGTGAGTCATCAGAATGAAGTACTGAAAAAGTCTTGATTTCCTCCTGCTTGTAAACTCCTATCTCAGTTTTGAAATAGGCTACCTCATTAGGGGAATCATATTCAGTGATCATGTGTTTGAGCCTAGGCTCACTTTCAATTCTGAGCTGGCTTGCTATCCCTTTCTAGGGCAGCCACATGTCTGAAAAATCCAAAGACAAATATCCACCAAGACTTTTCATCAGGTCTCTGCTCAAGAGCATACCTTAGGTTTCTAGGATATTTTCAACTTGGATATCAACAAAAGTTTGGATCCTTAGATCAAATCCAATCTATACATGGATATTTTTAAGCTCTCCTACCACATTGACTTTTGTTTTTTCTAACTGGATAACCTTTTTATTTGTCTGGAGTGGACTCAAACCTAACTTCCTACAAATAAAAAATGGCATGAGGTTTCCTGATGCCCCAGAATCTAGTAGACAGTTGTGTAAATTTTTTCCAAAAAATATTAAACTTAACAAGAAAGGTGGATTACCAGTCTTACCTTTATAGAGTGTTTCATTCATCTTGTTAGTAGGATTCACCTTTTCTCTTCCTTTTGACCTTTCTGCTTCCCCCAAGGCTTTCAACAAAATTTCCTTTTGAGCAGGGCACCATTTCAAAATATCAAAGAAAGACATTGAAGTCTTTTGCCTCTGCATCTTTGTAATGAAATAAATTTTTGAATCATTCCTAACTTGATATTTAGGAATTGAAGGTGGATTACCTTTGTTCAAAGAATCTAATGGTCCCTTTGGTGGTGGTGGATTATTATCCGCATTTTAATTTGGCGGGATCATATTATTAGAAGGTGCAGAGGTCGTGAATGGCCCTCTATTCTGATTCGTAAGGAAATGGCCTCCCTTGGTTTGGAAGGCTTGGGTATCATACACATCTTCTACTGCTCCATTGTCTTCCTAGTTGGGAAATGGAAGTTCTTCCTCAAAGATATCATATGCCATGGCAGTATCCATTGATCCACCAGATTTGTTGGATGCACCCTGGAATGGAGCATCAACTTAGGCTATCTTAACCATCTTTTCCATCTCTGGGCAATTTACCTCAGAATGGACCGCACTATCATGTAGTCTACACCAACTGGTCAAAAGGTTGAGGTATGCCACGTTGGCACTAATGCATTTTGACTCTGAGAATACAGTAAAAGCTATCGTGGAAATATGTAATTATGATATTACTATGAAGAGTTCAATACGTGTAGTTTAGTCAGAAACCATTTCTATGGTTTTACCGTGGGAGACAACAACTCAAAGCGGAGTAACCTTGGAAAAAACTCCTAGATTAGAAAGTCTTGAGGCTGGGCGATAGATGACCTCGGAATGAGGACCGGTCTTCACCTCATGTAAAGGCATCACCTATAGATGCAATGAGTGCCTAGTGGATATTCGATATCACTTGAGAGATGGAGTTCTTGTTGAACCACTACTCATGGAAACATGGTCAATGAGTTTATTTCGAAACCTACTGTGAATCTGATAGCAATATCCTCGTCAATGGAAAATACCTCCACTGCCTTATGAAATATATAAGAATTGATGTTAAATTCGGGTGCTTGTAAAGTTGATGTGCTTGTTTCCATTTTTGAAAGTTTATCCACGTTCCGTTGAAATGCCGGCTATTATTTTATTCAATTGCAAACAATTAAAAATGAAATTAGCCGACATGTAAAGTACGAGTTCCTTTGATTTATTTTATAGCCGGTGTTTTTTCTCTCTACCAGACATTTTGTGGAGAACTAAGGACAATTTCTTGGAAAAATCAGAAAAAATTCAAGAAGATATCACGAGGTTGAGGGTAGTCATTGTCTTTTTGCAGAATTCAGTTGTGAAGTCAAATTTGTAGTTCCAGGTTTGAAAATCATATTTTAAAGCAACATCTCATCAGATTTCATTTTTAGAGGTTAAGGGTTTTGAGAATTTCATGTCCAGATTTTGTTGTGTGGAATCACCATAAGATCACAACCGAGGAACAAATTCTTGTGACTGTAATTATGTGATCCATAACTGTATTGGTCATGTGGCACATTTGTGCTATAACAAATACATGATGCATTCATGTGTGACCCAAGTTTAATGTGGCTATGTTGTGATAGAAATGGAGGTGTGGATGCTAAAATTTGCAAAATGTGGTTAGAAATCAAATAATAAAATCTATAGAATCGTTAGTATTTCAACAACAAATCAAAATATTTAACATCCTTATGAAATAATACATCATGTTCAAAATGCAAATAAATGAAAAAAGATCTAAAGCAAAAGCATAAGAAAACATGATGCAAACTATCTCATATTGGATTGGTGTCACATGTGCTAGTGACCCTTTCCCAATCCTTCATTAATAGCTAAAATGATGAAATTGCTATAGATGATGGAGATGATGGAGCGAAATGGACAAGATCAAATCTCAAATGAAGAGAGTGACCTTGCAAGATTGTGGAGAGATGGTGAAGGGTTTGATAACAGATGAAGCCTCTATTTTATAGATTTTCAAATGCTAAGAGTGTTGAAAATGGACCAATGTGGGACTAAGATTTAGACAAATGAAAGGACACTTGTCAAGTGATGATAGTTCAATGGTTGTGCAAGATTAAGGAAATGTGCCCATGAGAGGGAGAATTTGAATTCAAATTTGAGAGTAAATGCTAAGTGGGGGACAAGAAAATGAGCAATAAATGCATTGTTGGAGGAACAAATCAACTTGCCTTTAGATTGATTCAAAGGTGAGGGAATATTCCCCATAAGTACATATTTGATGGAAATCTTGAGATTCATAAATCAATAAATTGATTTATATGTGTGCAGAATGGCTGAATCCTAAGATAATGCAAGTGGGATGGGATTAGTGTGGGGGTTAGATTAAATAGATGATGAATTATCTTGATTTAATCTTTGATTAGGTAGGAGTTGTGCTAGAAGTTTAAATATTTGATTTAAATCAGAAAAGGATAGAAGAATATGATTTTTAGTTTGATTTAAATAGATCGTTTATTTAATTCATCTGGATGATAAAGACCGAAAGGTTGAATGATAATGTTATTTTGATAAATGACCCAGGAAATGAGATTATTTAATGAATGGAATTAAGAAAGTGATGAATGAATATAATATGAGACCTAACTTGTGAGAATGGTGGCTTATATGTACAATTTTGCATGTCTACATTTTGCCCTCTTTTGAAACAATGTACTTGTTGCATTGGTTCAAGAATAAACTACTACGATCGGGGGAATTTAAAATTTTCTAATTTTGGATGCCCCGGCTGAGAAAGAGTACACTATTTATTGCTAGAGAGAGATTGAAGAGGGGAAAGGGTCTGATTTGAGGAATTAGATCTCATGATAAAGAGAGGTTCAAATGGGTGGTTATATGGTGTGATGCAAAGAGATGATTTCAAGATGCTTGAGAATATAAATCTATATTTATTCTAAACAGCAAATGATGATATGATATGAGATGGATGGGGTTAAGTGATGTGATATGTTGTGATTATGCAATGGATGATTTATGAGATGCTTAGACTAACAGATCTATATTATGATGATGATGCAAATGCAATGCATGTGAAATGATCGATGTTTCCTATTATGTATGATATGAATGATATGTAGTATTCTGACAGTTTTCTGGATGCAAGATGGATGCATGATGGATGCATTGGTGATGATGATGTTAGCACGGAAATGAGATGATGACAAGAGGATCCAACAAGTCCATGATTGGTCAAGACTTTATTAGAGATGATGATAGATGATGATGATGATAGATGAGAAAAGATAGATGGATAATTTGCTTATCAAGGATTGGGATTTTCAAAGGGTCACTTACTTTATGTTTGATAACATGCCTAAGCACGATGCATCAATGTATAAAGGACCAAGATGGCATTGTACTTAGTGTGATGGACTTTGACTTGACAAAAAAATAGGAGTATTCTTGTTCACACTTGACATACGAAAACCTTGCTAGGGCATACCTAACAAAGCAAGTATTTACCAAGTTATATTATAAGAGCGTCCAACAAGCACAGTAGACAAAATAATAATGATCGTTGCCCCATTCCTATATCTAAATCCTTGATTCGAGGATATCATGAGGAAGCTCAACTGAGATGAAGCAATAAGATAAATAAAAAGAAAAGATCCGATACACAAACAAATGATATTTCTTCATACCTTCAGCCAAAGGGATGTGTTTTGATGGATGGAGAATCCGAATTGATATCAAAATGATGCTTATTATATGAACTGCTTGATATATCTAGGACGTAATGCATTGTATGGGGCGATGATGATGGTTGATAAGAAGTTGATTGATAGGCGGCTATTGATATAAGATTCGATTGACATGTTAGAAATGATCAAGACTTTGATTTTATTTTTACCTTTTAAAGATTTGTTGTTTTCGATTTTGATTTTTATGATTGGAAGCTTTGCTTTTCATTGCTATGATTGTTTCTATTTGCATTACCAAGGATGAAGAGGAGATAAATTTATTATGGATGATTCTGATTATTCTGCGGATTAAGATAAGAGATGGATGGGATTTTTCAAATATTTGGATGTTTTGGCATTTTAAAATGTTTTTGACTGTTTTAGTTTGAATGTTTCGAGATATTTTTTGGATTTTGATGTTTTTTGAATGTTTTTGGATTTTGATGTTTTTCGAATGTTTTTGGATTTTGATGTCTCGGGGGCTGATCAGAGATTAGCCTTCCCTACGTTTAAGCTCAGAGACGACATAGTTTGGATTCCAATGTTTTTTATGTTTTCTACTTTTTTGAGTGTTTTTGGATTTTTTCGATGTTTTGAATGTTTTTTGATTTTCGCATGATTTTGACGATTTGGATATGGATGTGTATGATGATATCAATGCTCTATTTTTGGATTTTGTTGAAAACCAAGCTAAGGTTGATTGATCGAATTGATGGATTGACGATGATGATAACATTGTTGAGGATACACAACAATGCAAGGATTTGATTGATCAGGATTGATGATGATAACATTGTTGAGGATGCACAACAATGCAAGGATGGATGGATGGATCGAGATTGATGAGGATAACATTGTTGAGGATGCACAACAATGCAAGGATAGTGTTAAGCAACACAAGGATTGGGAAAGATATCCCCAAGATGATGATGTTTTGATTGGATTTTGATTGATCATGATTGATGAAGCTTGATTTGAAACAAAAGATGTTTGGATGATTTGATGTGACATTTGATGTGTGAAATAGATGCAACTAATATCGATTGTTTGGATCGATGTTCGATGAATGATGAAGATTGATAAGGAACATCTTCTTGTCAAAGTATGCCATGGGCTAGTGATACAAATGCTTTGACCACTTTTATTTCATGTTTTCCAATGTTCAGATCACCACATAAGTTAGAGGATATAGATCAAGATTTATTCCCGAAGCAAGATGTATATATCTATCCCCAGTGTCTAGCAATGTATGGAATGTGATGGATGAATGCTTAGATAAGTGTATGGATGGATGGATATGGATAAGCATGCAAAGGATGCCAAGGATTATCTTGTGAGAAGATACAATGTTTAGATAAGGAATGCTCATTTGGATACTGCTTCATGTCTCAGATAACACTGGATAGGACAGGATCCATGAAAACGGCCCATGTCAAGATGTTTTACTGTAAGCAGGTATAAAGTGTGCCCCAAATTTCATCAAGATCAAGATAACTTGGATGACCGATGTAGATGGATGAAAATGGATTGGATCAATGGTTTATGGATGAATGGATTTATTATGGATAAGATGGATAAAATGCTCGATTTATTATGGATGGGATGGGATGCTTTCACCTGAAGTGGTGCACGTAGATGCTCAATTCCACACATGACACCTGTTTGCCAGGTTTTCATCATGGTATTACCCAAAGCTCTACCCATGCGGTTTTCACTATAGGACGATTTTTCTCTTTACTCTTTTCAATACTTTTTTTTTGTATTTATTTTGCTTTTTTTTTTTTCTGAAGTTTCCAGGCTCATGCTGAACCATGGGTGTTTGTGATGTGGTTAGCATATATGGCGGTGTTGTCGATTTGTCGGCTACCAAAGAGTTTGGCGGCTGGATGCGGCGGATAGAACTTTAGGATTCTTGATCTGCTTCATCGATACCAGAGTTAACACTATCTCTGTGTGCGCATCACGATAGAGTGCCTTTAGAATCCTTATGATGAAGGGTCGTTTCCAATACATAGTCATGAGTTGGATGGCGTGGAGGCATGGATGGGAACTGTTAGCCGGGGGATGAGGGATTGGTTGGTTCGGTTTGGACGTCTCAAACTTGGGAAGATGAGCGGATGGATACAGAAGTGTGCATGGAATTAGGACCAATTGCTTGATATACCTTGTACATTGCTTGAAAAGCCTACTTTTTCTTTTGCGGACATTCTTGATGGATACTTTTCCCTTTTTTATTTTTCCCCATAGTTTCTCTGACTAATGGAGTGTGATAGGGATGATCTTTCTTTGTATTCTTTGGTATCCATATGTATTTGATTTGTCCATTATGCTTTGCTTCTTTTGCTTTGATAGCGTTCTTCATTCTTTGATTCAATTCTTTCTTTTGACGTTGGTCCCAATTCATGGATGGGGTGATGGGTGGATGAAGATTCATGGCTTGGCTGGTTGTAGTATTGGCAATGGTTTCACCATAAAGATTCTTCGTGCTCCCTATGTTGATGTTTGCTTGAGACGAGGTTGCCCCTAGTATGGTGGTAGTAGCACCTTCATTCCTTGATTTTGCTTGCTTTGAGGTGTTTTTTTCAGTAAATGTGCTCTGACGAATGACCACTGTAGATGACATTAGTTCAATTTGCTGCTTGGCTAACTTTGGATGTTTTATCTAACTTGTTTCCTTAAGCGGATAATGATGGATATCTTTATTCATGATGTCCTCAATATGAGTTTGGGACATTTTCAATCCTGATGTTGACAACTCCATTTGATTGTAGGAATTAATAATCTACTCTTTTTGTGTAACACAATCTTGTTCTAGATGAAGATCATCTACGTGTCCACCCGTAGAAAGCATCTCATGGGTAGATGGAGTAAGTGCTATGTGGATATTATCGTCTTGCATAGATAAGAAAGTATCCATTAGATTATTGTAGTATCTTGAAGATACAAATTCTTGATCTTGAATGATTTCAGAGTTGCTTTCGATATGCTTTGGATCAAGCTCTTGACATGGGTTGGTTTCAAAGGATGTATCGCTTACAAATGGTGCTTGGATATCTTCATTAGACATGGTAAGTGGTTCAACATCCTTAAGTGTTGAGTTTAGGGTTCCTTTAGTATCTATAGCCATGAGGTCGAAGGATGTCAATATGTCTTGGGAAGGACCATTGCTAGACTTTTGTGAAGGATTTTGATTATATTTTGGAATATATTCTCGAGATATATCCTTTAACTCATTAGGTGATGTAGAGACATTTTTGACATAATCATTGGTCAATGCCTCATTGGATGAGATGAAAACATCTTTATTGACAGATAGATCTTGATCATTGTTTTCAACAATTGTGGTGGAGAGATTGACAATGTTATCATTGTCCCCAATAGCAATTATCTTTTGATCAATCAAGTCTTGGATGATAATTTTTAGTCAAATACAACTTAATGTTGTGTGTCCCTTTGTTTTGTGATAATCACAATGGTGCTCCTCATTATACCTTGGTGTTTTAACTAGGGGTTCTTGATAGTTCCCATAGATGGGGAGCTTGATGAGATTTTCTTGTACCAATTGTTGCATGACTGATTCGATTGGTCTCCTAAGTGGTGTGTATTGTCGCTTGTTTCTTTGTGAGATTTGTACTTTAAGTTGACCTTGTGGTGATTGACTTTGGAGATGTGGTGATTGATCTTACATTTGGGACGGTGTGCATTCAACTACTTGACAGAATATTATTGTAGTTTGTAGACTACAACTCAATACTTGATGACATGGATTAACCAATGGAAAGATTGTATTGATTTTGGGTGGCTCTTCTTATCATTCAAATCTCATTAACATAATAAACTCGAATTACTCTAAATAAAAGTAAATCACAATTGTTAACTCCACCAATTACTTTTATTTAAAATGGAATTCAAGGCGATCTACTTGCGGTTTTGAATGGGATTATGGGAAAATTGACTTTGGATAATGTTCTGATTTGGGATGATGTTCAGATTCGACATGATAGGATGAACATTGTTGGTATTAGGAATCATTTTTCCAAAGTTTTCTGAGTTAGGATTCATGTTTTGAAAACTTCCACTTGGTACATCCACATTTGGTTTGTAGGGATTTGGTGGAATGACGTTGCTCGTTTGAAGACTCATGTTTTGATTATTAATTTGGTGGATTTGTAGGTTTGGACTTAGATCTATCATTGGGAAATGTGTTTCAAAATTTGACTTGGGCATACTGACACTTGTTGTACCATTGACATTTGTCGAAGGCAATGATCCCATGCATGGAATTTGATAATTGATAGGCATTGCAAGGCTTTGAAGATTTAGCTGATTTGGATTACCCAAGATGTATGGATCAAGTTTATATTCCATGTTCTTCTTATGTTTTGATCTTGTAGCAAAAGTGACCTCTAAGGTTCTTAGGACCAATGACGAGATGGAGGATGAAATGTGTAAATGATATGAGTGACAAACGTTTAGGAACTTTGGATCAATGCTAGACTTAGGGATTTTGATTTTGATTGTTTGATGTGGATGATGAACTTGTAAACCCTAAGATGTTGGATGTGATCTTAGGATGAACTCGTTCAAAGGATTGCTAATTTAATTAAATGTATGGGAAAGGATGCATTCCCATACATCTAACTAAACAAATGATTTTGGTTTTTTGATGATGTGCCTAAGTCTAGAATGATGTTTGCAAAGATCTAAAGTTGTTTTGGTGAGATGGATTGATGAATGTTTGGAAGATAGATGAAAGCTTTGATGATCCTAAGAGACATAGAGAGACTTTGTTTACTAGGCCAAGGTATTGAAGAACACACTTTTCTCTAAGAGCAATCAAAAGACCAATATGACCAAAAGATATCAAGCGCATGTGTGGGGTCCAATTTGTTATCTTTGCTTGTGGTGCTGCCGAAACACATGATTTAGAGTTTAGGCTAAGATTATTCAGTGTGAACAACTTTGCATTTTTTGAGATGTTTAGGAGTTCGTAGACTTGCATGAGGGTTTCCTGTTGTTTTGCTCAGAGACAGGTGAGGGGTCATAGTCCAGTGGCAGGAACCTCGGGACTGGTCCCCGAGGCAATGGTTGGGTCAGTGATGTTTGTCTTCCAGGGGGTTTGAGTTTTTCGAGAATCATGTTGAATGTTTGTTTGCCAAGTATTTCGAATACAACATTGTGTTTTCCAAACGAAGAGCAATTACAAGCCCTATGGATGTGGGCAATATTTGTTGAATCCCCACCAAGACAAGAATCTAACTATACCTATCTTTAAATAAGTTGGAAATGCCAGCCCCGTAGCTCCCCCCTCCACGGCTCATTAGCATCCATCAAAATACTCACTGCACTATATGAAATTCCCATGGCATGTTTTCCATTTCTACTAAAGACCGTAAAAGTGTGGGGCAGCTTCAGAACGACCATTCTTGCACCAACAAATAGATTAAGGATTTTGGAAAATTCTAGCACGTGGGTTCTAGTAAGGACTTTTAGTTCGTGGAGATTGACCCATACGACAAGAGTCCCCTTTGGATCCATCTTGTAGAGGCCAGCCGCAATAGCGTTTAAACTAGCCCTTTACATTTATATCCGACTGGAAATACTCCTTTGGCACTTTTAAGTGTTACTAGTTGACTCATTCCGTTGAGTACTTTCAAGCTGAGACCCTCTAAGATAAACAAAAGCAAGCAAAGGAGCCACAATGCAGTAACTTCGTTAGTCTTTGATGGCACAAAAGAAAGAGATATTAAGCAAAATTCCCCTACTCACACTGGTGTTCAGTTTTTTTTAGGCCCAAATCGAGTGTTTCAGAAACAAATGGAAATATATTTTGAGTGTTTCTCTTGCACCCTAGATCGCACGAAGTGCAAGGGGAGAGGATACGCACTCAAAAGAAAAAATCACACAAATCAAGCACTTGTTCGTTTTAGACCCTTCAAAGCAATTGTGAGTTTGTTTTAAGCACCAAATGAAGTGTGAGTTTGCTTTGTTCAATTTTAGTCCAAAATCAAAAAGCTAGTGAGTTTGTAAGGTTCAATTTTAGCCTTTGTAGCAAAAATCAAAACATTCTTTTTAGAGCCCAAAAGAGATGAGTTGATCTAAAACAAAAAACTAAAGTGTAAAATAGAAGCCTTTAAGCATTTAAAAACACTTTATTGGTTTCAAGTTCAAATGTCCGATTTTCTTTAACTCAAATCTGCTTGATGAAAAAAAACAACTCAAAAGAACATATGTTAAGAAGTGATCATTCGCCGATTCAATAGTTCGCTAATTCTACATAAGAAAAAAAAAAAAAAACATCAATATTAATGCAGAGAAATATCAAGATTAAGTTTAAACAACAATATGATATTGTTTAACAATGAATATAGAAAGCAATTTTAAAATAACACACACTAATGATTTCTCTCTAAAACATATTTCTCTCTAAAATATTTCCATTGAGTGTCATCAGAGGTTGTACAAAATTATGAGGACTTACTTCCACCTTAAACACTAGAACTTATTGATGTTACACTTAGTAATAAATGGAACATTTGGAGAATATCGCCACCTACCAATTAAATCAATCCATATAAACAAAAAAAAGGTGGTAGGTGATGCATGAGTCAACGAAAGCAATGCCGCATACACGAGTGGTAAAGAAAAAAAAACTTTTAACCGTAGCATAGGTTATCACCAATTTCAAAATAAAGTGGGCGCCAAAATGCATCGACAACCGTTCAAATTCAAAATAAAGTTAACCATAGACTGCAGTCCCATATTTACTGCCTTCATTAACTTACTTGCACTGATAGGCGTATCAGATAATTGATTGCATATTTTAATGCTGCCACCTACCAAGGCATCTATGTGAATAAAAAATTGTAGGGTTCCAACATAATTACTGCCTACAACTCAACCATAATAGACACCGAAGAAGCCCAAGACTTGCACCTGATCGTGATTGCTATTAACGGTGGCATTAAATACCACCATTTACATAAAGAGATGTAGATAGGCCACTAGTTAGACATTAACATCCACATATGACAATTGACTAGTTTTAGCGCATAGGAGCTTGCCAAGTTAGTAGGCCCAAAAAGAAAGCTACAGAATGGTTAGAAATCTTATTGTTTATGGATCAGTAGTTTGGCGTGTAGATGAGAGGATAATATGCTACTGTGTAAGAAGCAAAGGACCAAGCAGAATGAGAAATAAAGATATACGCTTTCTTGTGGAAGAAGAAACAAACATCTAATCGATAATGTCAGTCTTATCAGTCAAATTATTCTCTCAGAAGCTAACATACCTAACGACCAGTGGATTTGTGGGATGTTGTAGTTATACCTGTTGTGTATTGGTGAACAAAGATCTGTAAGGTGATTGAGAACCCTTAAATTTTTGTATGACATTGACCATCTTAGTGTTTGCGCCTGCTTTAGTTTCTTACCCCTTCACCAGCGCTCTCACCGCCTTAATGTCTCCTAGCGTGATAGAACATGTGCAAGGCCTTTTCTTCTTCAAATCTTCATGGGTTTGTTTGAAAAATGAAGCGCTCAAGTTGCACGGGCTGTAGGAAACCCCATGGACTCAAGTTCTGCTAATATCTCTTTATTAACCTCTGTAACCGCCATTTATGTGCCTTCAGACATGGGAGTATCTTCTCCAACTGCAGCTACAGACAGGCTAGGAGAGGGATCCTTCTTCACCTCTAAATCAATGGGCTTAGCAGCCTCTGTAGTTTTGTTAATGAACTCTATGTGGCCATTCCTCTTCGTGTGTAAGTCACTCTTGGTCTTAGAGCGGCAAGGTTTTCTGCAAGCCGCACAAATTAGATAAAGTACAGCTTCAGTCACCTCAGAGAAATCGGCATGGCCAGTGATCTTGGAGTGCTCTTGAGCTTCCTACGTGGTGCAGCTGTGCCAAAATAGAAGCACAAAGAAATGTACGTGATTTTTTTGATAGGAAGCCTGAAGAAATGTTATCTCATGGAGTACGCTGATTGCAGGATAGGCATTAAATGCATTTGTTAGAAAAGGCTTTAGAAATTGTCAAGCTAATGCAAGCTATGAAAGCATAGATAAGACACGTGAACTATGTGGCAGAATTCCTTGGAGAGATGTTATTTTATGGAAGGCATTGGTCGCAGGTTTTGCACAGCTGAAAAAGGCATGAAAAAAAAGATCTAAAGCAAACACCATTACCAGGTGTAAAGCTGAATTCCTATACTTGGCCAAGAGTCCCTGTCTCAGACATGATAGCCCTGAGAAGTGGTATTACCAGCAACAAGGTTTACTTTTATTTCCAAAACTAGGAAACAACGGTGATTATAGATTTCTTCATTCTTCTATATTGCATACTATACAATGAATCTAACTATGA
>VDFB02214526.1:0-10656 GCA_007258455.2 Sequoia sempervirens
TCCATAATAAATCCATCCATCCATAAGCCATTTATCCAATCCATTTTCATCCGTCTGCATCCATTATCCAAGTTATCTTGATCTTGATAAAATTTTGGGGCACACCTTACACTTGTTTACGATGAACATCTTGACATGGGCCGTTTTCATTAAATCCTATCCTATGCAGCATTATCTGAGCCATGAAGCATTATCCAAATGAGCATTCGTTATCCGAACACCTTATCTTATCGCAAGATAATCCATATCCATCCATCCATACACTTATCTGAGCATCCATCCATTGCATTCCATATGTTGCTAGACATTGGGGGCAGATATGTACATCTTGCTTCGAGAATAAATCTTGATCTATATCCTTCACCTTATGTGGCGATCCGAACATTGGAAAACATGAAATAAAATTGGTCAAAGCAGTTGTGATCTAAAATCCAAATCATTATCCCATGGCATATTTTGACGAGAACATGTTCCTTATCAAGCTTCATCTTTCATCGAACATCAATCGATATCAATCGCACCTAAGCTGCACGTCAAACATCACATCAAATCATTCAAACATTTTTTGTTCTAAACCAAGCTTCAACAATCATGATCAATCAAATCCAATCAAAAAATCATCTTGGGATATCCTTGTGTTGCTTAACACTATCCTTGCATTTTCGTGTATCCTCGACAATGTTATCATTATCAATCCTGATCAATCCATCCTTGCATTGTTGTGCATCCTCAACAATGTTATCCTCATCAATCTCGATCAATCCATCCATCCTTGCATTGTTGTGCATCCTCAACAATGTTATCCTCATCAATCTTGATCAATCCAATCCTTGCATTGTTGTGTATCCTCAACAATGTTATCATCATCATCAATCCATCGACTCGATCGTTCAAACTTAGCTTGGTTTTCAGCCGTCCCAATGACGATATCATCACACATCCATGTCCGAAATCGTCAAAATCATCGCGAGAAAATCCGAAAACATCAAAACATCAAAATCCAAAACATTGAAAAACATCAAATCCAAGAAACATCCAAAAACTATCAAAATCCAAAACATCCAAAAAAACATCAAAATCCAAAAACATTCAAAAACATCAAAATCCAAAAACATAAAAAAATCAAAATCGAAAACATGTAGAATCCAAAAACACGCAAAAATGGCCTCAAAAGACATTCCAAAAATGTCAAAACATCCAAATATTTGAAAAAATCCACCCATCCCGTTTCGCCTACACTTGAAATAATCAATCATCCATAATAAACTGATCGTCATCTCCATCCTTTGGCAACGCAAACAGAAACAATCATAGCAAGCAACAAAATCAAGCTTCAATCGTAAAATCAAAATTGAAACAATGAACCATTGAACACAAAATCAAACTCTTGATCAGTCGCAAACATGTCAGTCAACCTTATATCAATAGCCTATCAATCAACTTATCAAACCATCATCATCCTGTACAATGCATGTCCTAGGATATATCGTTCCGACAATGGGCATCATTTTGGATATCACTTTGGATCTTATCCTATCAAAACACATCCCTTTGGCTGAAGGTATGAAGAACATTGGCTTGTTTGTGTACTTGATCTTTTCTTTTGATTTATCTTATTACGCTCATTCCAAGGACCTCTCGATGATATATGAATGAAGGATTTAGAGAGATAGGAATTGGGCAACGATCATTATCTTTTGTCTACTATGCTTGTTGGATGTTCTTGTAAAATAACTTGGCGAGTACTTGCTTTGTAGGTGCGCCCTAGCAAGGTTTTCGTATGTCAAGGGTGAACAAGAATACTCCTATCTATTTGTCTAGTCAAAGTCCATCACACTAAGTACCACGCCATCCTAGTCCTTTATACTTTGATGCATCGTACGTATGTGTGTTATTAAACATAAGGTAAGTGACCCATTTTAAAATCCCAATCCTTGATAAGAAAATCATCCATCTATCATCATCATTTCTTATCATCGTCTATCATCATCTCTCTAATAAAGGTCATAGGCCAATCATGGACTTGTGGGATCCTCTTGTCATATCTGATTTCCACGCTAACATCATGCATCCGTCATGCATCCATCATGCATCCATCCTGCATCTACAAACCGTCAGCATACCACATATCATTCATATCATACATCATAGGAAACATCGATCATTTTACATGCATTGCATAATCATCATCATAATATAGATCTGTTAGTCTAAGCATTTCATAAATCATCCATTGCATAATCATAGCATATCACATCATATATCATCATTTCAGTTGTTTAGGATAATATAGATTTGTTATTCTAAGGCATCTTGAAATCATCTCATTTGCATCGTCATCATAACCATCCATTTTGAACCTCTTTATCGTAGAGATGCGACCCTCAAATTGAATCTTTTGGCTTGATCTCGCCGAGGGCAATAATACTGATGTACTTCTTTCCTTTGGGGGCATTTGAAAAATCAGAAAATTTTTAAATTTTGATGTGGCAAGTTTATTCTTTGAACCAATGCAACAAGTACATTGCTTCAAAGAGGGGCAAAATGTAGACATGCAAAATTAGCATTATGCATTCATCAAATAAATCAAACATCCATCATAATGCATTTCCATCCTTCTTGATTTAAATAAATCAAATATTTATCTCAAAAAGGTCAAAACACCCTAATCATCATCTTAGCTAATTAATCTTGATTAAATCTAATCTAATGCATGTTACATCCTCACCCACTTGCATTCTCTAGATTTGGCCACTTGCACATGAAATTGCATTTATTTGATTTATCAAAATCTTTATTTTCAACTTGGCATAAAGGAAGAATATTCTCCAAGTTTGAATCTCCCCCCAAGTGGACATGTACACCAAACAGAGCATTTATGAGGTCTTACATGCCTCTTACATGTCCCTCTTAAGTCAAACTCAACATTGGAAAATTTGAATTCAAAATTTCCTCCTCTCATGGAACTCTTTCCCACCTGTATACATGAATCAACCACTCACATGATGACAAGTGTCCTCAACTCATTGGCTTTTGATCTTTAGTCCCACATTGGTCCCTCTTCAACACCAACATTTTGAAAATCTATAAATAGAGGCTTAATCTCTTATCAAATCCTTCACAACCTCCACAATTTCATCCAAAAGCATATGCAAAGTTCTCCTTGAGAACTAATTTTGCTCATCATTCCATTGCATCATCATCATCTGCTTATCAATCAAGGATTGGGAAAGGGTCACTAGCACATGTGACACCAATCCAATATGAGATAGTTTGCATCATGTTTTCTTATGCTTTTGCTTTAGATCTTTTGTCATTTGTTTGCATTTTGAACATGATGTATTATTTCATAAGGATGTTAAATATTTTGATTTGTTGTTGAAATACTAACGATTCTGCAGATTTTATTGTTAGATTTCTAACCACATTTTGCAGATTTTAGCATCCACGATATATTTCAAAAAAATTGATTTACATAATATGTGAGATGAATTTGGCATAATGGATTTTCATAAAGATGTGAGATATAAAAAATATGAAAGAATTATCTTATTAATAGAATTTTTGAGGAAAATCTATCGAGAGATGAGGATAAGAATAAAAACTTTGGTTAACTAAATTGACTATGGAGTCAACTCAACTAATCAATGGGAAATTTCCATTTCAAATCATGAAGAGATAATAATGAATTATTTGATTTAATTAATGGATAATTGTGCACATAGAGTTTTTATTTACAAACTAAGTTAACTCATGAGAGGAAAAGAAGTTTCTAAAGTGAATGTGAAGTTAATTGATGAACAATGATGAAGTTGACCAAAGAGATGAAAATGGAAATTAGATCATATTTAATTAAATAATAAATTATAATTAATTAAATAAATAATTGGGAATTATTGTAGGAGTTTATGGTGAACTCCTCAACACCCTAGGATCACTTACAAGACAAAAATAACTTCCACAAGAGAGAAATGGAAGAAATATCATGCTATGATTGTGGATGTAAGATTTTCAAAATGAATATGATTGTTACATATGATGCCTTATATAGGCAAGGTGTGATGATGTACTAGCATTAAATGAGTGTGTCATAATTAAATGACATGAGTCAACATTAAATGACCTAGGACACAATCATTAAATAAAAGCCAACTAGATAAGATAAGTGAAAACTAATGCTTAACTAGACATATTACTTCCTAGGACCTAAGTAGACTTAACATGTAAATAGGACCTAGATAGGTAGAACACCTATTTACACCAAAACCCCCCTTAAGCACAACTTACAAAGTACTTATGCAAATGACACAAAGATGGGTCTTGACTATGAGGCCATGTTAGGTACCCATGTATAAATGCAAATGCAATCTCTCAGAAAATAGAGAAAAGGAGAAAAACCAATGGGATAAAACTCCTCCACAAAAGAGAGAAAGGATATAATAATGCTCTCCAAGAAAAAACCCAATTCAAGGAAAAATATCCCTCCCCCTCTCTATAAGAGAGATGAAGAAGACACCATTCAACCCCCCCTTAATGAAATAACCTACTACAAATACACACTAGAAGCACACTGGTGGAGTAACTCAGGAATCCTTAATTAGGCAAGAAAAGGAAATATATTTTTAATGCTAGAAGCCATATTAGAGTCACTCAAGGACTTAGGTTAGAATCATGATAAAGCAACAACATACCCGATGCCAAGGAACACTAAAACACTCTCGATATGGTGTAACTATGTAATCTAAATGAAGCAACATGATATACATCATTCCAACACTGAAATGAAGTGCAAAGATCAAAATTGTACCCTCCCAATTATCAAAACATCCAAGTAATCTCCAAGACACCCATCAAGGAAAAAATATAATAATGATATACCTAGGGTAGATATAGGAAAAAGAGCATGGATGGCATGATAGAGCTCCTCAATACCTTTCCAATGCCACAAGAATTGCAAAAATCGGAGATCATGGCAAAAAGTTATGAGCTTAGGAGCCAAAAATGAAGATTTGAATTCAACCAGTAATAAATACCACAAAACAACAAAAATATGAAAAATAACCTACACCACTACAAAATTGGTGAAGCTAACTTTTCAAAAATATCTCGTTTGAAAATTTTTGCCTCTTAGATTACAAGTTATGAAAGTTTGAAAAAATGGCCTATTTGGCCCTCTGGGGGTAAAATTTAAGCCCTTTGAGGCTAAAACATGATCATCCATGTGATCAGCTACGCAAGGTTGGTTTAAAAAAGAAGCATCACTCCCAATAGTGGTGGCATCATTGGGGCCAGTGGAGTGGAGGTGGCAGGCGGAGTGACGCTGCCCCGAGCTTAGCCCCTCCCTCTAAGGTGGGATCACAGGCTCTCATGCATCATGACCATGGGTCAACCAAAACACATGGCAATGGAGATTTAATATTTTAAAACCAAAACTTAAATAAAACCTACAAAATATTAATGTTTCATACCAACAGTTGTAGATAAGACAAGTACGTAACCCAGATTGACCAAGGGTACCGACTTGCATAAAGAGTGCAACTGATGACACAAGATTTGACACCGAACCAATCCATAGCACACAAAATATGTTGAAATATGTTGATTTTGTACCTATGATAGTATAGACCTACCAATGAATGTGTATAATGCCTTTGTATTATACAACTAGTACTTCCAAGTACAAATTTGTACGATCTAAAAAAATTGCCTCACACCTTGACAAAAGGTGTCAGATTTTGATTATTTGATAGTCCATGCTTAGATTCTTAGGCCTCCCAGACACAAGGGCGAGGTCAGTTTTCACTCAAATTGCAAAAAAAAAAATTAGCTACCCCCAAATCTAGCAATTGAAACCTTTCTTCAAACCCTTTTAGATCAATCAAATCATGATGAAATTTGACAAAACAAAAACCAAACCTGACTTTCTCTGATGCCTTGGATTCAATGGAAAGGTTCTCAAGACCTCAACTCACACTCAACAAAGATTTCACACTAAGATAGGTCCCTCAAATATGGGAAGAAATTCTACAACACTAAAGCATTGATACCATGTAGGAGTTTATGGTGAACTCCTCAATGGCCCAAGATCGCTTGTAAGACAAAATAACTTCCACAAGATAGATGGAAAAAATATCATGTTATGATTAAGGATGCAAGAATTCCAAAATGAATATGATGCCTTGCTTATATAGGTAGGTGAGGGATGGGATTAGACAAGATCATGACACGTGTCTTAATCCTATCACATGAAATAACTAACTCATAACTACCTAGGACACAAGCATTAAATAAAATCCAACTAGATAAGATAAGTGACAACTAATGCTTAACTAGAAAGATTCCTTCCTAGGACCTAAGTGGACTTAGCATGTAAATAGGACCTAGATAGGTAAAACACCTATTTACATCAACAATTATTAATTACTAAATGATTTATGATGTGATAAATGGATAATAAGTAATAAATAATATATGAAGATAAAATGACAAATGATATTTGATAATGAATGATTGTTAATTAATATATGTAATTAATGATTTAGGTTGATATGATGATAATTAAGGTCGATGACTAGGAGGAATATTCTAGGTGTCTACAATGGTACCCCAATGTATTGTCTAGCTCTAAAATTGAAAAGGGTTAAAGATAAGGTAAAAGGTTGGAATAAGATTTCCTTTGGTAATATTTTCCACAAAAAGGTCATTACTACAAACCTTGAGGATGTTTAAGGGATAATAGAGGAAATAAATAATGATATGGAAACCTAGGCTAAAGAGCATGAGTTATGCATGAAATGAACTAAGCTGTCAAAAGTGGAGGAAGTCTTTTAAAAATAAAAATCTAAGATATAGTGGTTAACAAAATAGGATAAAAATATTAAATTCTTTCATCAATCCACTATGAAACATAGAAGAAGTAGAATAAGGACTTTGGTTAAAGAAGATGGTACTATTTTTTCAGATGAGAATGAAATTATTTGTTGTTGTTTCCTTCTTTAAAGAAACTCTTGCTAACTCTAATCCGGATTTCTCGGGCCTGGAAGAGTTCATTGGTGTTATTCCCAATGTGTTGACGGATCAGGACCTCAAGGACCCAAGGAAACTAGTCATGCTACAAGAAGCAAAAAGTGTGGTGTTCTTTTTTGGTGTGTATAAGGCTTTCCTCTTGGGCTTGATGGGTTTTCTCCTTTTTTCTCTCAAGACTTATAGGATTTTATTTCCATTGATCTTCTAAATGTTGCTAGGGAATTCTGTAGATCTAGTATATCATTAAGCCAACTAAATTCTACCTTTATAGTTCTAACCCTAAGAAATATGATACCTCCTCTTTGCAAGACTATAGACCAATATGTTTATGTAATACTACTTACATTTTTTTCTAGACTTATTGTTAAAAAACTAAAAGCTGACCTTCATAGAATGATTTCCCCCAATAAAAAAGGATTTATCAAAGAAAGACAAATTTTGGATGCAGCTTTAACCACTCATGAATATATTTACTCTGTGGAGTTTAGCAAAAAACTGAGCATTCTTTTAAAATTAGACATCTCTAAGGCCTATGATAGGGTCTGTTGGCCTTTTCTGTTGGTAGTTCTGCACAAGTTTGGCTTCAAAGCTAGATTTTTGAATTTGATCAAAGCTTGTGTCATTACTCAAAAGTGTGTTGTTATGGTTAATGGTGTCCCTAGGGGATATTTGTAGAGGGCTTAGACAAGGTGATCCTCTATCCCCTTATCTATTTATTATGGTGGTGAAAGTTCTTTGTTAGAATCTTCAAAAGAGGCTTGAACTAAGATTACTCAAAGGGGTTAAAGCTACCTCTTCTTTGCCTCCTACTTCCCATCAACAATTTATGGACGACACCATTCTTTTTGGGGAAGCTTTGGTGGTCGAGGCAGATCATTGGAAGTCTATTATGGAGGATTATGCTAGGGATTTAGAGCAACATATCAACTATAATAAAAGTATGCTTTACTTCTTCAATACAAATCAATTTCTTAAGGATAGAGTTATGAGGATTATATGTTTCCAAATTGTTGTTCTTCTGGCTAACTATCTTGGTCTCCCTTTAATTTCTAAAAGACCTTCTAATAATTATTGGAATAGTATTATTTAAAGGGTTTAAAAGAAGTATCCTGAATGGAAAGAAAACTCCCTAGTCAAGATGGAAAACTTCAGCTTTTAAAGGTTTCTCTTCAAAACATTCCTATTTACTACCTTTCATTATTCAAGATTCATGTTTTCATTGCGAATAAAATTGAGAAAATTCAAAGAAAATTCCTTTGGACTAGAACTGAAGAACATTCAAATATTGCTCTTGTAAGTTGGGAAAAAGTTTGTTTACCTAAAAATTTGGGGGGCATAGGTATTAGAAGACTTAAAGTGTTTGACATGACCCTTCTTACCAAAATTGGATGAAAATTCCTAGAAGGAACTAAAGATTGGGTGGCTATATTGAAAGATAAATATCTATGTAATGTTGATCAAGGGAGTTTCTTGTCTTCCTCTGATTTTCCTTATGGGTCAGTCATTTGGAATAATTTGTTAAAAATTAGAAATACTATCAAACAATGGATTCAAAGTAGAGTTGGTAATGGAATTGAAAACTATTTTTTGGGGGATGTGTGGAACAATGACCCTTCTTTATCCTCCCTTAATCAACTTAATCAAATCAAAGATATGCTTACTAGAATGAATGGTAGATAACTTCATGGTTACATTGAGTGGGAAGGAGATAAGCCAAGATGGAAGGATTTCTAGGAAAAATTGATAGGTGGTAGGATTCTTAAGGGAGATAGCAAGGTTGGGATGTTGGTATCTAGTTATTAAGGAAACAAATTGGTGATTGCTTATTCTACTCTCAAAATAGAGAAGATGAATGGATCTGGACTAGAATTCTATCTAATACTTTTCAATCAAATTTGCTTATACTTTGTTGGAACAACCTCTAATAACTCCTTGTTACTTTGAGTGGAATCAAGTGTGGAACTCTAAACTCATTCATAAAATCAATTGTTTTTGGTGGGTTACGATTCATAGTAATATTCTTACTATTGATAATCTTAACAAAATAAGATTTTAATTTATTAATAGATATTCTCTATGTTATGAGAATGAGGAGAATATTGAACACCTATTTTTTATTGTTCATTCTCTAGAGAGGTTTGGAATCAAGTGTTCCTTATTCTCTTGGTTGATTGGGTCATCCCCTACTCTCAAGTTAGGATTTTGTGGTAAGTTGGAACTAGTGTCCTTTTTCTCACCCAATTATTTATAACTTATGGAAACAAATTCCCCTTTTTGTTTCTTGGGGACTATGGAAAGAAATGAATAACAAAATCTTCAGGGGTCAGAAGAGAAACAAGGATGTGTTTTTGAGCATAAAACAACAAATATAGGAAAATATAAATTTAGAGAATTATGGATTCTCTAATGTGATGCCCTCTTATAGAGAGCTCAGGATTAACAAAGATTTAACTAAAATTAATTGGTTAAAAATCTTGAGCAAGAAGAAAACAAAATGGTTATCACCCAATGAGGGATGGATACAAATAAATTTGGATGAGTGTTCAAAAGGGAATTTGAGAATGGCTAGTGCTGCTGGAGTTATCAAAGACAAAAATGACCACTTAATTGAAGGCTTTGGTAAAAATTTAGGAATTTGCACTAATAATTAGGTGAAAGCCATTATTGCATGGTGGGGAATAAAGAGGGTCAGCTGGGTTTTAATCACATTATTATTGAAGGTGACTCCAATTTGATAACAGACACTCTCAAAGGGGAAATAAATGCTCCTTGGGTGATAAAAGACATGACAAAAGAATGTAAAACTATGATAAGAAATTTCCTTAAGTCCATTATTCTTCATACCTATATGGAAGGTAATATGGCTATGGATGCAACCTCTAATGAAGGTATTTTTTGTCCTCAATAGGATTATTGGGATTATGCTAAGCTCCCACCAAAAATCAAGGAGATAATTTCAAATGAAAGACTTGGAGATAAATTTTTCTATAATTTTGCCACGATGATGTTAGATAGAAGATTGATAACTAGGAGAGAGATGAGCTTGTGTACGATTGGATTAGTGCCAATTCCAAAAGTGGTGTTTTTGGTTATAAGGAATCGACTGTCCTTATAATCATTATTAATAATGATTTGTAAGGGCCTTTGATTCTAATAAAATACTTTATGATTATTTAAAGAGCTTTGTCTTATAGATTGCATGTGTGAATTTATTTATGTACACGAATGCCAACTCTATTTTAAGATATTATGCTTCAGGAAGGATGCATAAGGATATATTTGATAATTTTTGTAGTACTTTTGGATACTATAATCAAGCCAAATGGAAATACCATCATTCGGTAATTATTATCTGCTTGAGTCACCATTGATATGTGTTATTTCTAAGTTAAATTTCCAAATTGCTCATGTTTGTGGGCACTATAGTTACAACTTAAAGCCCTATTTTATCTGCTTTGTGGGGATTGGTTTTATGGAGAAGAAGAAAGGATTTTTTGGTAAGATTGGATAGAACTTAATGGGTGGTCCAAGAAAGTGTTCTGAGTCGATGTCTTGTTATTCGTTTCAACAAAATGTGGAACTTTGGAAAATCTTTGACAAGGTTGGATTAACCCCATTTTTTCATGCAAT
>VDFB02214528.1:0-15641 GCA_007258455.2 Sequoia sempervirens
TATCTTTTTCACCTTCTTCATTACCCTTTTCTTCTTCAAAATTATCTTTCTCACCTTCTGCATGCTCCGGAGGGACATCATTATGTTTCTCTAGCTTAGCTTCTCCCTCATTCTGTTTCTCCATCTCTAAAGAATCATTTTTAACACTTGTATCTAGAGGGATATCTACATCATTTTTTTCCAAAGGAATACCTGTATCACATGTACCGGAAGGTCTTCAAAAAATTCTTTAGTAGAAACTTCTTCTCTCATCTTAGGTGTAGAATCAGATGGTAGTGCACCAAGCATGCCATATTTCCAAATCGTATCTCTGATTACTTCTGCAGTTTCCTTCCTTATCTTCTTTATCTTCTTCTTATCCTTTGTCATTAAAGTGTTCAATCTTTTCTTCATCCAGAACATCTTTGCACATATCTTCTTCAAGGTTTCCAAATCATTCGGGGTCAAAGAAGACCCAATTTTCTCAAATGCATCATTTATGATCTTCTTATCTAATTCAATAGCCTCTATTCTCCTTTTCATCAGGGCTACCCACATTTTCTCAGGTACATTATTCTTTACATCATTCCAACTGACATCCAATGTGATAACATTCTGAATAGTGGCTAAAATTAATGTTTTTCTATCCTCTCTACCCACTTGGTCTTAGTACTCTGATGTAAGCTTCAGTTCATCTTCAAAATGTAACAATGAATTGAGTATTGCCTCTAATCTGAAAGGGGAACCAAGTCTTACTAGAGAATCCTTTTTTCCTACTTGGTCCAGGGAGGCTTCTTCAGACACTTTTGCTTTCTTTGATTTCGGTTTGGTGTGCACATGTGAACACCAAATTCCTTTTCTTCATCTTCATCAGAGGATGATACAATATGCAATCTCTTAGAACCAACACTAGCTTCTTGAGAAGAACCTTCACTGGAGGATAAGATTCCTCTTCTCTTACCAATTTTGTTGTGGGATCCTCCTCCTCTTCCTCTTGATCATCAATTATACTAAGGTTTTTCTCCTTGGTAGCCTTTTCTTTCTTTCCTCTCTTGCCAAGTACCACCAAAGGAGTCTCTTTTCTTTTCCCAGATCTAGTATTAGGTCTGGAAGGAGCCGAGGCTTTTCCTTTATCAGTAACACTGGGTTCAACTTTCATTGCAGGAACTGCAAAGGGTTTAGAAGGAGCAGTCTTGTCGGATCTCCTTGGTCCTGATGATTCTCCCTCCACCTGTTCTCTCTTAGCCCTAACTTGTGCAATATTCTCATCAGTGAAACTTTCTTCTCTAAGCTTCTTATCTACATTCTTCCATATTATATGCTTCCTATGCTCCAAGTGAACCTCCATGGAATTCTCTACATAAGTTCCAATTCTAGGTTGATTGACATCTTTCATAATTTTCAACAACACCTGCACATAGTCTTCGGCTTCATCTTCTGTAATTTCATAACCCAACAGTTGTATCCATATGGTTTGGGGTTCAATAGCTTCAATCATACATTCATCAAAAGAGACATGAAAGATGATATCATTTTTGTATTTCTCAACCACTCTCATAGGGATCCTTTCTCTTTCATTCATTTTGATCTTGAACATAGCAAAGAATGTTGTTAGAGCATTGTCTCTAGACTTTAAATCACCCAAATTATGCATATAGTCAAAAATTTGACGTGCAACCGGTTTGGATGAGTCCCAAAACACCACATCATCTCTTCTTGGAAGTATCTTAAGGAAATAGAACAACAAAAAAATAATCAAGGAGCTAAATTTAAATGCATTCTTATTTTCCTTGGTCATCCTCAAGTTCTCAAATAACTATTGTCGGAGTAGTTCACATAGATCATAATCCATACCATTAACTACCATATCAAAACTTGTATATATTTTTGTAGCAGATACAGAGTTCTCTCTATTAGTGAAGTAGATTTTATGTGCACGATCATTATTGCAACATACTTCATAGTAGAATTAGAGATAGGCTTTGTAGTTAAACCTCTCCTATCATATGTAGCTCCTGTGAGTTCCATCACCACTTCATTCTTCATAGCTTTCAACACGAGTACCGGTCCAGTATCATAGCGTCTAGTAACAACCTTAATTGCTTCCTTTGTAATAAGATGGGGTATGTCAGTCCACAAGAATTTATCATGCATTTAGCTAAGAGATAGTTTTACATACTTATCATTAAGAGTGGATATGAAATTAGGATTTAGTAATTCCATCTATCTAATTTCTTCGCAACAATATTTGAATATTTAGGTTTTATCAAGAAATCATCCCTAGTGAGCTCATTCTGCCAAATGTCTATCAATTTACTATGATTAAATTCATCAGTTTTGACTCGAATGTACATTCTTATATCTTCAGTCGACATAACCCCATGAGGAATTGATGAGAAGGTTCCCATAGGGTCGTCTTCAAAAACCTTCATAGAATACTTCCTATATGATGGTCTAGGTCTTTCTGACACTTTAACAACTACATGGGTTTCCATTTCTCCACAAATCAATCTCAAATGATTTCAAACAAAGATTCACACAAACCCACAACAACACAAAAAAGCAAAATACCCT
Source organism: Sequoia sempervirens (assembly GCA_007258455.2). Classification (NCBI taxonomy): domain Eukaryota; kingdom Viridiplantae; phylum Streptophyta; class Pinopsida; order Cupressales; family Cupressaceae; genus Sequoia; species Sequoia sempervirens. Next base: position 2,554 of record VDFB02214528.1, read on the forward strand.
TTTCTTCGCGAAGGATTAGAACTAAGGTTTGCACAACTCACACTCCAAATCGCCTCAAGAATGCTCCAAAATGCTTTCCAATTTCTTCAAATGAACAATTGATTAAAATTACTTACTAAATAGCTTTATAAACCAACGATCTACACTAATTCATAATAAATGTGACAAATTTCAAAAAGTTGCTAAAAACCCTTCTTCACTACACAAAAAAACCATAATTTGCTCTACAAATGATCATGCATGCACATTTTCTTTTGGTTCCTTTTGCATATCCTCTACCTATTCATTTCTTACAACATATCCTTGTGCCAAATACTGACATGCCAAATATCTAGGGGTTTTGAACAAAATTATGTTAAAGCTCTCCTTAAGACCATGCTAGATCTAATTCCTAGAGGAATTGTCTGCACCAAATGGGGGCATATACACATCAGATTTTTTAAGCTCTTCTTTCTTTCTCCAAATCTTGTTCATTTCCTGCTTAACCTCATTCTTGTCAATTTTCTTCAATGGTTCATTATTCTTTATTGGATATGACTACTTTTCCCTTTTACTTCTACAAACTCTTGAAATATGTCCCAGTTTGTTGTAGTTGTAGCAGACAACATTTCTCTAATTTGTTTGTCCTCCATTACCTCTTGATCTACACTTATTATCTTTGTGTCAAAACTTGTTACATGTATAGTAGTAGTCATTAAAATATTGATTCATTCTACCTCCATTAAACCAATTCATCATCTGAGTTTTACATTCACTAGCTCTATGTCCAATTTTCTTGCATGGAAAACATTGTCTAGAGAAGGAACTAGCAAACTGATTCATTTTACTTCTGCACTCAATTTCCCTGTAACCAAATTTATTAAATGAAAATAAAACACCATTGAAAGATCAATACAATCAACTCATCAACCTTAGTGGAGTGCCTTCTCGAAGTTATCTTCTAGTGATCCCACAATACTAGTTTATAATTTCCGGCCAAACTGGACATTGAATTGATTTTTCTAACTAAATTCTCACCTCTTTGTTAATTCTTATAGGAGCTAAACCCTATGAATTGAAGATGATGCACAATAGTGATTTGTGACATTTTTCTTATGGATTCTAAATATATTTTCATTTTTTTGGAATCAGATTGCATTTCCTTTTCCATCTCTTTTGAAAACTACTTTTTTTTAGTAAACACTATTTTTAAGGAGTGATGCTCACTGTATACAACATAACTTTTTTTCCATGAAGGATAAAATTATATTTTTTCAAATTTAGACTTTTAATTACGATATCTAGTGCTTCTAATTGGTTTTATAATGTTTTATTGAATATTTTTTCCTTAATCAAGTTTTCAAGTCAAACCAATTACAATTGAGACATAGGCAGACCGTATACAACATTACTTTTGTTGTATGTATTGAAATTCAATTTTATTTTATTTTGAACAAGGACTTAATATCTAGTAATATATATTTTTCTATATTTTTTTATAATCTACTATTTTCCACATGTATAATATAGAGCTTGATTGTGAAAACCTATATTCACAAGAAATAAAAAACTAGATATAATAGTTAAATTAATCATTTAAAATTATACTTTTTGGGAAGCTAATAATAAGGAATACATACTTACAAAAAAATAAAATTAAATGAATTCATTTGATCCCCCAAAAGGTAAATCAAAAGTGATTTTTAATCAGCATTTTGATAGGTGTAAAGGAGAGAATTATAGGTATGGTTTAAAACTAGTGGGTTCTATCCAAGAGGGTTTGATCTAAGGGTCTGGGAACAACCTCTTCTAAATTGGAACTTTAATGGAAATTTTCAAGGCTTAAATCATTATATTTTCTAAAAAATATTTGATTTCAACAAAAGTCAGGATCTCCTGAAAATTGTAAACTAGTATTGTGGGATCACCCCTCACAAATTTTCCCTTTCTCCAATTTTGCTTTTAGGTTCACCACCTCTTGTTCAATCTTGTGCATTCATCAATCCTGATTTTCACCTCTTTATTCATACATTCATCAATTCTTTTCTTTTCCTCCACTAGCACTTTTAATCTGGTAACCTCTTCATCAACTTGCTTCAATTGCTCTCTTACTTCTCTATGCCTTTCCTTGAATTTCTTCAACTGTTATTTCAATTTTCAGACACATTCATTTGCCTCATTAAGCTTTTCTTTCAAATATCTATTTTCACTTTCAGCCTTGTGAAGATCTTCAAGAGCAGCCCAGAGCTCTTCTTTATCATCCATTTGTTTAATCTTCAAGATCTTCCTCAAGTTGTTAGGCTTCTCCGGAGGAACCAAGCTCTGATACCAATTGTTGAATACCTAAGATATTGAGAGGGGGGCTAAATTAGTATCTTCTTTAACTTATTGAAAAAATACCATTCAATTATTCCAATGCATATAACAGTAAAGATAATCAAGAGCATTAAAAGAACATGAAAGCACACAACACATGAACACCAAGATTTTTACGTGGAAAACCCAAAATGGGAAAAACCATGGTGAGGGTTAGCTCACAATATAGTATAACCGGTTATAAGATATTACAAAAGGGTGGCTCACTACTAGGACTCGCTATCCAAAAAGAGAGGCTCATTTCCTATAGAAATACAATGACAAAATGGCTTACAACCAGAAAATGAACTGATAATGTACACCTAACAAGTGTTGATTCAGTTACTTTGATGCTCAATAAACTGACTTAACACACTTCATCATTTTCACACTTCTTCACATTCACATCATACTTCACTCTTAATTTCCTTTAAAAATGTCAAAAATATCCAACATATATATCTAATTCAACCACAAGCATCGATTAGGTTAGCGTAATTAGATGCACCCCTTATTCACCAAAAATCAACTGTAGGCTTCAAGCATTTATAAAACTCTTTCCAAAACAATCCAAGCATGTAGCACGATACATCATGTTGGCATGGACCAAAGATAGGTCACACATACATCCACAATACAAAATTAATTCACCATAACACCAACTATCCATTAGGTCAGCCAGAGATTTACCTAATAGCAAAAATGCAACAACAAAATAATGCTAACTTTCCATACAAGCACCTAAACATGTGACATTTTGAACATACAACCTTCCAGCTTCCAAAAACCATTTTCCAAAACCACAAGCAAAGATATTCAATGATAGAGGATTGCAAACCAAAATATCAAAGGAATATAACTGCATACTAGTTCAGATATTGGTCTAGAATACTGGATCAAACTTGATCATAATCTTGCAGTTGCAACTCATATAACATGGTGACATCAATGGCAACACAAAATCTGCAAAAAATAGGACGTTCTTCATTCTTCCAACAAAACCAACTTTTTATCCTTATGAAACCTATCACATAACACAACTTTCTTTCCAATGGAGCCATGTGTTTCATGAGTAAACTGGCATAACTTAGCTTGCTAGCCTCATGAAACCTATCATATTACATGGCCACCTAGTATAACAACTTTTTTGTTAGTGGAGTTATGTGTTTCATGAGTAAACTAGCATAACACAACTTTCTAGCCTTATGAAACCCATCGTGTTGCATGGACACATAGCATAACAAATCTTGCTAGCTAGTATATCTATATAGATCATGAGTGATCTAGCATAACATAACTTGTTAATCCTACGAGAACACCATCATCTCTAATATTATATTCAGTGGATGACATTCAAAATTTGAGACAAATTTTTAGACTAAGGTCTTTTTACCTTGCAAATTTGAATCCTTTCTAATGTACTAACATTGTGTTTATGTCTTATTTCTATTGTTTGTGTTGTGTTTTTTTTATCTATCTAGATTTTGTCTTTTGTGTGTTTTCTTCATGCATCATTTTGCTTATGCTTTGTGTTTGATTATATATTGTTGCATTGCACCTCATGTGTGTTTGTTCCTTTGTCTTTACATATTTGTTTAGTAGGATACTAAGCTTGGGGGGCTGATGCATCCCCTAGACTCAGTGTTATCTTATATAATTCTTTGATAAAAGAATCCTTCGACTTATCCATACTTTAGTTTGAGCATGAGTGTAAGTTCATACTCTCACTAAAGTGGGGGATAAATGTAGCATTGTAAATTGTCAACCTTGACAATTTCACATTAGATTTAGCTACCCCTTATGTGCCTAGACCCAATTATGCTCATAATTTTCTCAATTTCTTATTGCTTCTAAAGGTATAGGATATAATTGAGAATTAATGTTAATTATTTATTTAAGGGTAACAAAATCCCCAAAATAGGTTTGTTCTAGGGTGCCATCACCCTTGACCAACTTATTTTGTCCCAATTTAAAATATGATATTATTGTTATTTTGACATTTGAAAATCTAAATTCATGTATCAAATTTTTACAATTAATTTGGTGGGAAACAAATAAGTGCATATAAATACAAGTCTTTTTCACCATTTAAAAACCTAATGAAATTTGGAGAGATTGAGCATTTCTTAAAAAGAAGTCAATAGTAGTCAAGAGTAATATAAGCATTATTTTCCAACACTTGTTATTAGTCAAGATCTTAATTAGTAATGCATCAAGTTTATGAATATGATTATTCATGCTTTTATGTTCATTCTTTTTTAGTACTAACACTTACAGGACCTTCAATCAAGCTTCTAATTCTCCTTGAATGAGATGAGTACCATGACTTGAGTCAATCAATGAAAGTAGATCTGAGTGGTAAGTTGCAACACTTATTATTTATCACTTGTTTTTATCTATTTTTCCTCTCCCCAATTGAGGGTAAGCAATCCTTAAATCATCATAGCCATTGTGGAGGTGGAAACACAAAAACTAGGTTTGACTTAGGCAAGACCCTATATGAAACAACCCATTCTCCCCTTTCTTGTTTGTAGGTAGTAGATATAATGTGGATTTGAGATATGATTAAAGAACTAATTGCAAGATCAAGCTTTCAAGCCTCCTACTTCAATGAATTAGAGAAAATTAAATTATTCATCAATCGATGAAGTTCTGAAGCTAAGAATAGGAAGGAAGAACCTATAGATTGTGACCTACTGATACCTATTCATAGATTTTGGAAAGACAAAATCTCCAGTCTAAGGCACTACCACCCTTGAAAAGGTAATTTCAAGCCCAATTTACATGCCAGGTTCCTCTGTCTCTACATTCTTATTTATTGTCTTCTTTTTTGTGTTTTAATTTTTTGTTTTCCTAAAACCACATCAGTTTGAACTGTAGATCCATAGTTAACCTTGTTTTTCATTTAGACAATCAAATAAACTCGTCCTAATCAACACACAGACAAAACACAAAGAGGAACAAAAACTTGATCTACCATTCTAGCACTTCCATTGAGTATAGTAGCCAAGTTGTCTTGTGTGATCATTTTTGGTTCCTCTTTGTAATGTCATAAAATTGCACCTTGTGTCAATTTCACATTATCGCATTTAACCCTTGCATTTATGGTTCCTAGCCACATTTATGACAAGAACCTAATGGGTTATAATTTCACGATTTTAACTTTATAAGGACTAATGATGAAATGATAGTAGTTTTCCACCTCGTTTAGATCATGAAATGATGAATTGGACACCTATGCGGTGTGCGGACATCTAAGTGGCCCCCTAGCATCCCTATAATTTTGTGAGTTCAAATGCTCAGAATCTCAAAATATTTGACCTATGAAATGTGTCCCCATGGTAGATTTTTGAGAGTAATAGCTCTTCTCGCCCATGTAGTTGAGAAAAATATTTCTTTTCACTCTCATTCTCTCATTCATTCTATCACTGTCTCAACCAAACATGCTTCTCTTTCTCTTCTCTTCTCCATCTTGTTTCTACAATGAATCTATGTTGGATTGAAGTCTCTCCAACATCTAAATCTCTCTTTCAAGCACTTAACATTATGTCGATCAAGTCAAGAGGGAGCCACAAACTATTGGTAACACTCTCTTGATTCTTGTCTATTTTCTATCACATTATATATTATGTCTTTATCTCATGATATGGGTTCTCCTTCTTGAGTGGGGTTTACTTTTATCACTTTGTGTCTTTATCTTGTGATATAGGTTCTCGGCCTGAGTGAGGTTTTATTTTATCACTTTGTGTCTAGTATTCTCTCTATCTATCTGGAAACCCATGGAGGTGGGAACATTGTGGCAAGCCTTGAAACTACCCAAATATTTGTCCCTTGTTCACCTTGTGTGCATGTTCGTGTGGAGCATTGTGGGAGGATTTGAAGGATAGGACCACTTACAAGTTGGTTCTTCACCTCCTTTGTCATTTATCAACATTTTCTATTCTTAGTTAAATCAGTAGTTTAAACAAACCTTAGATTTGGAATAGTTAGCAGATCCTTTGAATTTCTATTTGGAGGTTTAGTGCTATGTCTGTAGAGGACAAAAGCACACCTTTGGCTGAGAGCTTCTCCTTTAGTCTCAAGAATCTTATTGATCCAATCTTCTAGTTCCTAAAGTTTTACCTCTCTATTATCATTTCTAAAACTCTTCTTTCGATCTATTTCTTGTAATAGATCTTTCATTTTAATAAAATCCATTAGGTAGTCTAAGGTAATTTAGGGTAGTTCATTCCTTGGGGCTCTCTTGGTAAGCAAGGGACTAGTGAGAAACGAATCCCCCTTCTCTACAATTTTGGTGAACCCGATGTGAATCATGTTGGATCGTTTTTTGCAACATTTTAATGTTTATGATGATGCTTTCTCTAAGGAGGATTTTGATATGCTAGATGATTCCCTGGATGATTTCTTACCTAGGCATCTTCTCCTATATGTAGATCTCTCGAAAAAACATCCTCATTATAACTTTCTACTTCCTCTTCACGAGTTGAGAAGTTAGTAAATGTGGTGGTAGTCTTTGTGGCCCCTAAAAAGCCAAAGAGACCCTTCATTTACTTGAATCTAGCTAATCCTTATCCTAAGAGGATTCATTCTATTTTTGGGGTTCCAGTCTCTAATGACTTGTTGAACCTTTAAATGAAATTTTTGAAAGCCAAATATTCTTATAATGTCGTGGGGAATACATATAATACTAGGAGGAATCAATAGAATATGGATCAATATACTTCCCAACCTACCTTGGTTCCTACATCTTTACCACCTTCACAACCAAGTCTTCCTTCAAATCCTAAACCCACATCTAAAACACCTAGTGATTACGATCTTGTTGAACAACTCTATGTTACTCTGACCAAGATTTCACTATCAGATTTGATTCAGTCTACTCCGACTTATCAAGGTATGCTTAAGGAAGCCTTGCAAAAGATCCTCTTGCCTGCCTCCACTAAGACGAAAAAATGTTAATTTGTTGATGGATCATATTCATGCGGATTCATTGAATATTACATTCTATCTATAAGAAAACCCGCCATTGGATATGCAAAAACAAGTAGACCCTCTAATGATTATAGTTAGCATTGGCATTAGATGTGCTCTCATTGACACCAGTTCGACTCTCAACGTATGTGGCATAAATCTTTTACCTAAGATCAAGATTAGTTCTTCTTCTTTAGCTACTTCTTCCCTATACATTCATGGATTTAATAATGCTAGTTGTCAAGCCCTAGGCACAATAATATTGTATTTGAGGCTAGGAACTGTTACTGTACCCACTTTGGTAAATGTAATGCTTAGTCCTTTACCCTATATTATTATTTTGGGAAGACCCTAAATTCACTCTTTGGGGGGTTTTAATCTCTACTTTACATCATTGCATAAAATTTGTTGCTAGTAATGAAGTTATTACAATCAAGGTTGACCCCAAGGTTGTGCACCTTTCTGATTTGGAAGCTAATGGTCGGGCCTCAGTTGTTTCCACTCTTAAGAATTGTATTATTTTGTTATCCTCTGATGCATTGGCATGCTCTTCAGTGATTCCTGCCTTGAAGGTTACCCCTGAGGTAGATGCTCCTAAAGAAGATCAACTCGAAGTGAGGAATCCTAAGTCTTACCCTTCCACTTTTTTCTGAAATCAAATGCATGCATTGATGATGTTTGGAGGTCCTTGTATTTCTCTAATTTCTTTATTAGAGAATATAAAGTCAACCCTATCCACCTCAACCTTTTGACAGTATCATACACATCTTCTAAGAAAGTTGATTGTCCTCCCATGAAAAAAAGAAACTAGAATCCTACCAAGGAGAATGATTGTGTTCCCATTGAGGAAGATAATCATGCTTTTTTTGAGGATGCTAATGTTTGCAGCCCTACCAAGAAGGATGATTGTGATCTTGTGGATACATTTGACACCCATTGGTGGAATGACACTCTCTATTTAGATCTTACTTCTTCTTAGGCTTTGTAAACATGATACGACCTTGGTTATGAAGTAATCTCTAAATATGGTTATAACCATAAGGTTGTGGGTGTATCAAATAAGGAATCCAAATCCCTATCCAAGTTAGGCCTCATAAGAATAACTTGGGGTTGGGTTTCTCTCTTGAATAGTCTATGCAGAAACCATGGTGGACAGTTAACATGATCTCCATTGAGCCTCTTGATCTAGTTCATCCTAAGTTGATTCAGTGTAAGGTAGAATTTGATGAATTTCCCCTAGATTTTTTCTCTTCGAAGGAAGCAATGGAACAATTCTTAGGTTTCTATTCCCATCTACCTACTTTTCACCATAAACGGTGATTCTTTTACCACTTGCACAAACAAGCATACTTTGGAGAATACATTTTGAATGTGGAAAAGGAGGCTTCTAGTAAAGATGATTTTTTGTCAAGCCTAATATTGATATGATTGTAGACTCGACCGCAAGCCATGCTTTTTTTCCTTCATGGATGGCTTCTCAGGATACAATCAAATTTGCATTAACTTGGAAGATTAGTATAAGAGAACCTTCACTATCACATGGGGTACTTTCTGCTATGTGGTCATGCCATTTGCATTAAAGAATGCAAGCACAACTTACTAATGGGAAAGGACCTTAATCTTTCATGATTTCATTCACAAAATTTTGGAAGACTACATTGATGACATCTTGGCTAAGTTTATGACTCATTTGAATCACATAGAAAATCTCTATCTTATTTTTGAAAGGATTTGACTATATAAGATGAGACTAAATCTTCTTGTGTGCTTTTGGTGTTTACACTAGATATTTTTTGGGGTTCATAGTTTCCCATCATGGAATTGAGGTTGAAGCAAATAATATCGATGTGATTGTTAACATTCCTCCACCTAGAAACATATCTTAGTTGTATATTTTATAGGGGAAGATTCATAAAATTCACAAATTCGTATCTCAGTTGGCTGATCACACCATTCCTTTCACACATTATTGAAGAAAGATGTTCATTTCCAATGGGGCGATGAATGTGAGAAAGCTTTGAGTGAATCAAAAGTTATTTGGCCAATCCTCCTATCTTAATTCCATCTATGCAAGATAAACCCTTTCTTCTTTATCTCGCTACGTCACCTCATGCCTTAGAAATTTTTTTGGCTCAGTAAGATGATGATGGTAAAGAAAGACTAATCTATTATATTAACAATGTTCTTATCAATTATAAAATTCATTACTATAGCATGGAGAGACAATGTCTGGCTCTTGTCTTTGCCACACAGAAGTTAAGACATTATCTTCTTCATGTTGAAACTCATGTCATTGTACAAAGTGATCTTCTAAAGCATCTATTCACTAGAACCGATCTTGCTAGGAGATTGGCGAAATGGGTAATGTTGCTTTCTAATTTTGACATCAAGTTTGTAACTTAGAATCCATTAAGGGTTGAGCTATTATATATCAATTTGTAGAAGCTCTCTCATCTCACTCTTTCCCTAATTTGGATTTATTTCTAGATGAAGACCTTTTTGCAACTAATCATGAGCCTGTATGGGAGATGTATTTCAATAGATCAAAATTGCAAGTTGGCTCCAGAGTGGGCATAGATTTGATCATTCCCCAGGGTAAGCTAGTCCCTTTATCCTTTTGATTTGAATTTCATTTCACAAACAACATCGCTCAGTACAAATCTCTTATCGATGGCTTGGATGTTGCTATTGCACTAGACATTAAACATCTTCACATACATGGTGATTCGGAACTCATTATAATTAAAATCATAGGGCCATATAGAGAGAAGTAGAATAAACTATCTTAGTATCAGGATTTTTCCTTATCCTTGCTTGATCATTTCTCCTCTTTCATGATCTAGACAATGTTCCTAGGAGAGAAAACTGACATGCAGATGTCATGGCTTGTGTTTCCTTCCTTGTGCCTTCAAATAAGGATATAGAAGAATACCATTTTCTGGTTCATATTCTTCACTCTACCACTGTCTCAAAACAATCTGAATCTAATGCTCTCATGCGTTCTCATGTAGACTCAGAGGAATGGTATTCTAAAATTTACAATTATATGAATACTAGAAGTTTTCCCAATAATGCGATGAAAAATTATCACACGAGCGGATATGAAAACTTGTGATCCAATATGTTGTGTTGTTAGATGTTCTTTATTGAAAGTATTATAACAATTTTCTTCTTCGATGTATCACTAAAGAGGAAACACCCCTTGCCATTAGGGAAGCCCACTCAAGCTCCAAGGGTGGAAATTGTGGTGGTAAATCCTTGGTGTAAAAATTGATTCACATGGGATACTTTTGGAAAACAATGAAGTGAGATTCCTTTGACTTTTTCAAGAAGTGTCCTCAATGTCAAGAACATAGCCATCTTATCCATGCTCCTACTCAAGAACTTCAAAATAAGACCTCTCCTTGGCCATTCACTAAATGGGCATTGATATTACTAGTAAAATATCACCTCCTTCTTCTAAAGGACGTGTCTTTATCATCAATGCTATAGATTACATTATAAAATGGGTTGAAGCTATTTCACTTTGGTCCATTATCACTAAAGCTATTTGTAGCTTTCTTCTAAACAACATCATTGCTTGCTTTGGATTGCCTTCTACCCTTGTTTTTAACAATTATACTCCATTTAAGAACAAAGAGGTTAAGCAATTCTTGGAGAAGTTTCATATTCAAAATTGATTCTCTACACAATGATATCTTCAATCAAATGGCCAAGCCAGAGCATCTAATAAAACTCTTAAGCTCATTCTCTAAAAAATAGTTAACAAACATGGTAAAGATTGGCATACTCAATTAAATTACACCTTTCAAGCTTATTGCATGAGTGTTTGTACAACGATGGGAACAACACCATACAACATTGTGTATGGCATTGAGACCATCATGCCTTTAGAGTTGGAAATTCAATCTTTCCTATTGAGATTATGGATGCGCAGCCTCTAAAGCTCCGAAATCTTCAATGAAGGACTTTAGCCATGAAATATAATCAACCACAAAGAGAAGTGTTGCAACTATGGAATGCTAATTAAAGATTCTATATTGATATGATGAAAATGATATGATTTTGATATGTTACAAATGAACAAGTTGCCTAATTATATAGGCAAGAGAGGAAACCTAAGATGCATGAGATGTCACCATGTGTCATGATCTAATAGCATGTGACAACATGTGAACCCTATCTAGATGATTATTAAATGTTGAGATAAGTTCTAGAAGGACAACTCATCTTCTAGAAGGAATCTTATCCCACCAAACAAGGAAGGAAATATTTCCCTATTTATTAAATGATTTATCTAATAATGCAACCTAGGAATTAATGAAATATGACCTAAGTTAACTTATGCTAGTGTAATAATTAATTAATTACACTAACACCCCCCATAAGTTCATCTTAGGGAGGAAAATGCAATGATTATGCATAGATGATGATGATGATGGGTCCCGACTACAAGGCCATATTAGGTACCCATGTACATGATGCAGAAAATCTCCCACAACCGAAGAAAAGGGGAAAACCCAATGGGAAGAAAACCCCTCTCCAAAAAGGAGATGAAAATGCAAAAAATGTGAGATAGGATGGGAAGGATGGAGGACTCCCAAATACCCCCCAAGTACACCATCCGTCACATGGATACAATACAATAGCCCCTCCATAGGGAGGAAATAGAGAGACTATATAGCCCCCCCAAAAGATGTGATCACCTATAAGAAAGGTAAGTGTCAGAAGAGAAAACGAGATCAAATGCTGACAAACAACTTGTCTCCCTTTTAGAAGAAACAAAACCAACTGCAAGTGCAGAGATGCTTCCCATTCCAGATAGGAATTGAAGGAAGGAAGGATGAAGATGGATGTCGATGATGTCTCTGAACTCTGCTCAAATGTTTCCTTGCCTAAAGATGAAGATGCCACAATCAATGAAGAGGGTGACAAATCAAGATGATGCAGAAATTGATGCTGAACAATATCGAAAGACAAAGATGGAATGTATATGAGGAATGTGATGGAGACTGGATTTCCCCCCTTGAATGAAGTGTTCTCAAAACCACTGAAGGAAGTCTGAAGCAAATCCAATGGTAGATGTTGAAGAAACCTCAAATCCTGAATGGAATGATAGGGAAGAAGTCTCAGATATGAAATCTCTAAAGAGAAACCAAGTGTCTCCAAGATAGTCTCTAGATTCCCAATCAAGGTTGAGATAAAGGAATGAAGAGACTCAAAACAACTCTCCAAAGCCAAATCTGAATAGATGAGTGATAACCCCTCAAGAATGTCCTCCAAACATGTAGAAGTAGCCAAGTTAGTGATACCTTAAATGAAGCCATCCTGTGATGCCAAGTCTGAAAAACTAAATGTGTCCTAATGAATGATGATGGTGGAAGCCTCAATCAATTAATCTGGACAAGGAATCACTAAATATGAAGGGATACCAACTGTCTTTGATGAAGAACAAGCACTGAAAGGAACCTTGTCAACCTCTTCGAAAAGATCAAGGCAATCAACTTCCTACACAACAATATCATCGTGGGGTACTTGATCTAAAGAATGACATTCTGAATCATGACCATCGGGGAATGGTGGAGTATCTAAATCTCCATATATCTCCCAAAGCTTAGTCCAAAGAATGTGAGGACAATCACAATGATCAATAGAACTCAAAACATCACAATCAACTTGCATTGAAATGATTTCCAAAACCGTGTATCTGCTGCAACTCCAAGAAAGTTCATGAATACCTTCACTTGGATGGGGAACTATACCAAATAGATGTGGCAAAAAAT
>VDFB02214529.1:0-14717 GCA_007258455.2 Sequoia sempervirens
AACATCCAAAAGATGTTTAAATCGAAAAATGAAAGAAATGTGTGTTTTCCAAGAATGATAGTTAGAACTAGTTAATTTAATCTCAGGAATTAAAGTTGACATGATTGCAAAAAAAAATTACAACTTTAGAAGAAACACTATTATAAATAGATGCTTAAAAAAAAAACTACCCCTTTTGATTGAATTAAATTGCCTAAGCTTTAGAAAAAAAATAAAATAATAAACCTCTTTACTATAAGACTTGATTTGATCTATTGAAAAAAACTATACACAATCTGAAAATAACAATATAAAGAGAAATAATTAGACCATATATTGATAAAATATTGATAAAAAATTAATTGAATAATAATGAATAATAAAAAAAACTAAATTATTGTAACACAACTAATTTTTTTGAAATAAATGTAAACTATGATCTTAAAAATATAAATGTATATTTATTTAAAAAATTCAAAGATTAGAAAAAAATGCTAACTAATAAAAGTGATTATGAAAAAATAATAAAAGTTAGAAAAGTTTCAATTTAAAAAAAACTTTTCATAAAGTATTTTTAGAATGATTTAAGGGATTCGAATATTTTATTTAAAACCTTATATTATAAGAAAAAATAAAGTAAAACTTATTTTAAAGAATGAGGCGGCAACTTAAGAATTTGAAAAAACTTTTTAGATTGTTTTGAAATAAAATAGGCGGACTTTTTGGTTGCTATTTTTAAGTTTGAAGATTTCAAAATGAAAAAGGGCAACGCATTTTATTGGTAAAAGGGCATAGATAAATTTGAGGGGTGAGGGTTTAAGACAGAGCCGCAGAGGGCAGGCCGGCAAGAGCCGATGAAACAGCAATCGGCCACGATGGGAGGGAGAGAGGTAGTGTCTAGACTGCGACGGAGGAGCCACCAGAGTCTACAGCAGGAAAAATACGCTAGACCAGTGGCAAGAGGGCGGCATAAGGCAGCCGAGACCCTTAAAAGGGTTCTTAAGATTTTTTTGTTTGATATTTATTTATTATTTATTAATATTTGGTATTTATTTTTTAAACTTTGAAAAGAAAGATGATTTTTAAAAAATGAATAGGTTTAAAGCTTTTTATTTTTTATTTATTTATTTATTTGTTTTAAATGAACTAAAAATAAGGTTTTGAATATATATATATATATATTAAAAATATAGAAGCTGATTTTTTAGGATATGAATAAATTAGAGATTTAAAACATTGATTTTTTTTAAGAAATTTGAACAATGAGGCAGACTTTTAGGTATTTTAAAATGAGTGAATTTTATTTTAGGGTTTTAAAGTTAAAGAGAACCAGCAGGCATATATTGAGTGAACACAGGTTTTGGAGGGCAGTGAAATGAGCTGAAGTATGACAGGGAATGGTGGATGAGACGCATTTTAGTAGGGGTTGGGGCTCCAAAGCCTACAATATTTTTTATTGAAAATTATTTATTACTTTTTATTAAAAATAAGCTGAAAATGATATTTTCATATTCAAGAAAGATTTAGACAATAAAATTTGAGATTTTTTGAAAAGAAAATAAATTGGATTTTTATTAAATAGGGATATAAAAATATTGGTATTAAAAAAACAGGGATAGAGCCCAAAATTTTTTTGATTTTTTAAAGAAATTTTAACATGCAAATAATAACATGCAGAATATAGATAATTTTTTTACAGATTTGTTAAAAAGTAGATTAGCCTTTTTCTAAAATGTAAAATATAGTGATTTTTTTACATATTTACCCTGATATTGTAAAAAAATTACAGATCTAAAAAAAAATTGAAATATAACCTCTTTATTGAGGGTTTCTAAAAAAGTTCAAAGGATTAAATATGCATGCAAAACAAATATATTTGAAATTTTAAATAAAGGACTTAGAAATCTTTAAATAAGAAATCCACACGGGTTAGAAAAAAAAGAAGATTTTTTTACAGATCTAATATATAGATTTGTATAAATTATAGAAATAAATAAACTTTAAATTAAAAATTGAAAAATAAGATAAACCCTTATTGGGTTTTCTAAAAGCTTGCAAGATATACAAGTAGATTTAAGAATTGAGGCAAAATGCCTAAGAGAATAATACAAGAGAGAGAGCTTCAACCTTAGCTTGCTTGCATGAGTCTTGAAGAATGAGAGGAGAGGCACCTCAATAAGTAGAGGTGAGAAGAGGAGTTAGAATGTAACTCCCAACTCAATGAATGCCACCATTCATCTATGTGTGTGCAAAGTGTCACCTCTTAAGGAGGTGGATACAAATATTCCTTAATAAAGGAATTAAAAAATAAGTCATCCTCACACATGTGTGAGATGACAAAAAAAGACAAAAGACTTGTAGGGATTCCTTTGGAATATTCCTACAAGTTAATAAAAATTACAATAAAGAATAACCTTTACCAAGTAAAGATTAATCTTCTAACAATAACAACTAAAAACTAATTAGCGGTTCCAGCTCTGACTCTTTCGCTTCCAATTATCTCCACCTTCTGCTGCTCCAATAATGCCTCCTATGCCTTTACCCTTTGCCTGTATTCCTAGTACTTGGTGATAACTACAGTGATGTTTTTTCTTCACAGAGTCGTGGTGAGTTGCAACCTTATTCTCCATCTTGAAAGTGCACGATCCGACTCAACAATTGTTTCATAGATATTGTCACTTTCACCCTTGAATGTACTCATATAGATTTGCAAATTACTCAAATTTTTGAATGAGTTTGTTGTGGTTGTCTCAGGATTACCTATCTCCTTATGAAACACCTCAAATTGCGATGATATGTCTACAACATCTAGGATCTTCTCATCAAACTCATCTGTGAGCTCTACCTCTAGGGCATTGAAATTCTCCTTGATCTTCACTAATATATCAAAATATTTTTCTAACACTTTATTGGTTTCCTTGATATAATCTTCATATATTGATAGTTTCCAATCCAAGGATTCAAACCAATTAGGATCAATTTCTTTGGGATCATTTACCAATTTTTTTTTAATTAACAAAATGTGTTCCATGGAGATCAATTCATCAATTTCTTTAGAAAGAACATATGTGCTACTATGTTCTTTCCTTATCTGCTAGAGTTTAGTTACCAAATCCTTTCTCATGTTAGATACATTAACATAAAATTGGTAAAATTTACAAATGTAGAATAGGCCATCTTGGTAAAGCCCTTTTATCCACCCATTGGCAGCTTTGACATAACCCAATTTTTTCTGGACCTTTTGCACAGTGTCAGAATCAATACCTTGAGTATTTAAGCTTGAGGATTCCTCAGGGACTGGAATCACAATTGATGAAATAAAATTTCTTAAAGAAAGATTTTGAAATTGCAATTGAAGTTTCTCCTTTTTCTATTCTTTTTCTCTTTTAATTAATGCATTAACATAGTAATTAGCATGATAGACATCACCTTCAAAAGTAGATGGCCCCATGTCAATGTTAGAAATCTTGTAGTCATCCTCTATAATCTCATTTTCATTTAGGTCCTTTACAGGATGAGTGATCTCCAACAATTGATGCCCAAAAGTAGGATCAATGACCATCTATGACATCCTTTTAGCCTTTTTTGGTTTAGGGGGACCCTGTAAAAGCATAGCAATTGTATCTACCTCAATTGTCATGGAAAGAATTATTTTCCTCTTCTTTTTCATAACTTTCTTCAACCATGTCTTAGAAGAAGCTACAAGCCTAGTTTCTCTACTTTCAACACTCGCATTTTCCATTCTCTTAATTGACTAGATAGAAAAAAAAGTATCTCGTACAAGAGATGAAGGAACTTCAAAGAAAGTGGGAAAATAATTATCTTCAATTATCTATTGGAAAATACCCTTGGAGTTTGTAGGCGCCAGTTTCTCCTGAATGTGTCTTTTGGCTTCTCTCCATCTCCCACTGACTATGAACCAATGTCAAATGACCTAAGTTTTTGCTTTCCAATTGATACGTTCACACTAGAGGTCTATACAATCCCTTGCTCCTTCCTCTATGAAGCTCTTTGCTCCTGTGGGGAACCTGCACTTTCCTGCCACTTCCCGTTCAATCAATTTGAAGTTCTTAAAAAAGGAGTGAAACGAACCATTAAATATGATACTTCATCTTTTGACCAATTAATTTTACACAAGGATTTAGTAGTAGGAGGCTGATATTCAGGATCAATGATCACTAAATCTTCCTCCACATCTTCTGAAATATTAAAGGAGATACCAAAGGTCTATATTTTCCTTAAATTCAATCTCATAAAACTTCTCTTATGCACCTCACCTTCATTTGTACAATCTTCCCAAAAATCCTCAATATCAAGGTGATGTTTATATTTTCCAGCTCCATGCAAATATTGCTTAACATAGCCCTTGCTATCAAAATGGGCTCTCACCGACAAATACTAAAAATTAAACTCATTAAGGGTTTTCTCCACACCCTTAGCAATATTATTACTTTTACAAGAAAATGAAGGGATGAAAAATGGAAACACATACCCTTTCTTTCCCATGTTTGAATATTTAACATTCACCACAACCATCTACTGGTAGATTTCATGAAAGACAAGAAAATGACTTGGATACTAGGGTAACCTCAATGGATCCTTCTCAAAACCCCCAATTTTGACATAAATAAATCTACTGAACTGGATGTAAAAACTACCAAATTTCATTATCAAAGTAGCCACCTTAGGTGAAACCTGAAGCTCAGGGTTTCCATCAAGTCTCATTACAATTTCCATTAAGAATGTTCCATTGACACGACAAAAATACTTCATACTAGCCTGATTAGTGAGATTTGGCAAGCTTCTATACACATGTGTGTTTGGTGTTGGAGACCCTTGTGGTTCCAACCCAACCCAAATGGCCTCTTGACTGGCTAAAATGTAAACCAAGTACAAGCACATGTGGAAGGCAACTGTTTGCCAAAAAATTATCAATTGCTCATTCAAGTGATAACTAATAATCTCAACCCAGTCAATGAATTTATTTTCACTACAAATCATTAGAATGAAGTGAAACATCCAAAATTTAAAAGAGTTTGAATAGGAATTTCCAACTACATGATGCAACAAGGTGATAGCATATGAAATTTTATCTTTAAAATGGACCCTTTTAAGTTTTTAGGGAAATTGAGACTTACCCTTTTTCTCTAACTTAAACCAATTCTTTGCAATGGAATTTCTACACCATTCTTCATTCATCTTGAGAAACTCATCACCAACAGCTACAGACATTTCTTCTACAGTCTGCCTCTTTGGAAAACTCAATGCACAGGAAATGACTTTAGGGGTGATTCTCACAATGACAAACCCATCCATAGCTCTAATCTCCCGAGTCTCTGGAATGTAACCCCTCGTGCATGCAATCACTAGGTCGATGCTTTACACAGCTTCGGGAAAACCTCCTACATGCACCAAACCACTTTGCAAAATTTTCTCTCCTAGTAGCATTCTTTTATCTTGCTCCAAGTGCACCCAAAACTCCTCCAAGTTGAGGTGGCAAATTTCAGTATACCTCACTCCAAACCAATGATTTTCAATTCCACTCTACATGAGCGCAATTCCATGAAGAAAGCTTATACTTTGAGAAGTATTAGCAGAGAATAATAGTACAGGCTAAATGAATTAATGAATACTTCACCACCCATCTTATGTCATTACTTGATATGACGTGCAATTAATGTAGCATTCAATTTCATTCCTTGAAAAGATAGCCTTTAAAATTGCATGTTTTTTTGAAAATCCTGAAAAGACAACTCGAGCTTAGTCTATACATATTATTTAATGAGGTGGCGCCACCTTGAAAACTAGAAAAAGTCCACAATATCACATGGTCGCAAAAACATAGAACCTTGGAACCAAAGTCGGGAGTTTTGAAGTTTTGAGAACCTCCAACTCACCGACTTCAAATACAACCAACAAAGGCTTACAACTCAACAAAGGGAATCAATTCAGACAATCGAGAAGTTTTAAAATTTTAGAACTCCACGACAAGGTTATGAAACATGAAGGACTGGTGACCAATGTTAGGAAAAGCACACAACCTGTGACTTTGAGCAATTGTCAAAAGGAATGAACATCAAGACATTGAAAATGGATGAAGTAAAAGAGCCGAAAATCCTAAGGTGGGGAATTTTAAAATTACTAATATTAGTCTATATGTTATTGATAACATTGGCTCCGAATAGGGAAAAGGACTAACATGACACAAAGAATCTAGAAAAACCCTAGCACAAAGCCTTATTCATGGGCAACATAGTCAAAACAAAATAAATCAAACTAAACAGAAACCAAAAGACTATGTACAAGGGTGAACCCAAGAAGAAATTCAATCAAATAGCTTCAGATCTTGCCCATTGTTGGAAAGAGGTAGAGTGGTACCATCTGGATAAGCCAACAAAAAAGTATTGTGACCAATTATTTTCCTAATTTGAAAAGGCGCCTTCCATAAATAATCAAAAATTTTGTGTGCTCCCTTTGGCTCCCTTCTCCTATCCTAGAGAAGAAAAAAATCACCAACTGCAAAACTTCTTTTCGTAGCCCTTTTGTCAAAAGTTCTCTTCACCATTTGTTGATATCTTTCAATTTTGTCTACCACTATGTCTCTCTATTCTTCCAACTTGTTCATATACATAACTCGCTTTTCAATTGTAGACTAAAATTGTTCATCTTCTATGGACTTTTGTAGATTAAGTGTTGAAAGCTCCAGAGGAATTGGAAAAGTACTATTGATGCCATATGCAAGTTGAAAGGGGGACATACCAGTATCTCTTTTACATGTTACCCAATCAGCCCACAAAGCATCGTACAACTTGTTATGCCATCCCCTTTGATTTTCATCCACCAACTTTTTGATAATAGAAATCAATTTTTTATTACTAGATCAGCCTATCCATTTCCTTGTTGATAATAATTGGATGAATGCACTAGGATAATACCATAATCATAACAAAAAAGTGTAATCTCAACAGATGAAAAAGAACTGGCATTATCAACAACAATCTTTTTGGGAACAATAAATCTCACCAAAATATTTTCCTTCAAGAAGTTACACACCACCTCTGAAGAAGTATGCTTCATTGGAATAACTTCTACCCATTTGGTAAAGTAATCTATAGTAGTTAAGATGTGTGTTTGTCCAACACTAGAGTTGGGATTAATTGGACCAATAAAATCTAAGCCCCATTGTTGGAAGGGTTCATCTATTACCACTTGCTTCAAAGGCAGGGCTGCAAGATGAGGTTTGTCAGTAAACATTGAACACTTTTAACATTTTGGAACCCATTCATAAGCATCCGTGAACATTCTTGGCCAATAAAATCTATGACATGGAATTTTGAAAGCTGCTATGGAAGCTAAAAAATGACCACCACATGCTTCATCTATATGATCATGAAAATGATTAGCTCTCTTTTTTAAGAAAATTGTTAAGTCATCTAAATAAATCACAATGATTTTATTTCTTAAATCACCAATGGAAAATTCCATGACCCTTTGAAAAGTTTCCCCCGCATTTATAAGACCAAATGACATTCTATTATAAGCAAATACACCAATGTGGGTAGTGAATGTTGTTTTATGTTGATCCTTTGGGGCTACTTCAACCTCATTTATCGTGAGAATCCATCAAGCATAGACATAATTTCAGAAATTGCAACTATCTGCATTATATGATCCATAATAGGTACCGGATAATTATCTTTTCAAGAAGCTTGATTTAAATTCTTGAAGTCGACAAAAATTCTTATTTCTCTATTTTTCTTCCTAATAGGAACTATATTGGCTACCCACGTAGAATGATGGATAGGATAGATAATTTTTTCTTTCAACATCTTATCTATCTCATTAAAAATATCATTAGGTACCTCAAGGTTATAATTTCACTATTTCTGCTTGTAAGGTGAAGCACTAGGTTTTAATGGGATTTTGTGTTGAAATTATCCATTTCTAAATCTCTTCAAATCAACATAGCACCATGCAAAGACATCACTATAACGTGTCAATAAAGAGATTATTCTTTCTCTCTCTTTTGGAGAATAACACTTTCCAATGCAAACAATTTTAGGATCATCTCCTGTGCCAATATTTACTCGATCATACTCAACACATGATTCAATAAAAAAATTGCTTTATTGCTTCAGATACTGATCATGTTTGTTGAATAAATCTTTGAGAGAAACTAAGCCTTTAGGAATCTTATTACCTTTCAATTGAATGACTTATGCTTCTTTTCCATCAAAAGTAGTAATGTTACCTTCCAAGGTATCATTACTTTTATCATCACTACCTTCAAAATAAGTGTGATCAAAAGATCTAGCATTTTCTAAAAACTCTATAATCTATTGATCATTATTAAACACTTGTCAATGATTCACATTGTTAGGAACACTAGGCCTGGATATATAATCTCAATCCAATAGGTTTCATCTTTGAAATCAGGATGTGGTAAAAGTAGTGACGCTGAGACTGCAAGAGAATAAGCTCTAGTATTTTGATCTCTTGGAACAAATTCTATAGAAAAAGGCATAAAAATCTTCAATACAATCCCAGAATCTATTTCTGTAGTGCTTGAGCCGGCCATTTTTCACAGTATAAACCTTCCTAACTTGTTTCACAACCAATTATGCATCTCCCATGACTCTCAATTGCTTAATTTACCCTTTTCTTTTGCTACACTTAGACCAAGTAATATGGCCTCATACTCTACTGTGTTATTGGTATTAGAAAATTCTTGTTTGAAAGAAAAAGGAAAATTATAACCATCTGGTGAAACTAGAACTACTCCCACACCTGACCTAGCATTAGCACAACTTCCATCAAATTCTAGTGTCCACAATTCATTAACTAGATTAGGACTAATTTGATCTGAGCATTCTTCTTGAGTAGAGGAGCACATGTGGGTACTTGGTCCAGTTTCTACAAATAGAATATCTACTCTTGGATCACCAGACTTCAATACTGTGAACTTGGATTTGGGCTCAGGATTCAGGCATATTTTTTCCCCATCCAATGGTATTAAAGCATGTGACTAGTCCATTTGTATTTCCCCGCCTAGATCTTTACAAAAACTCCTACTCAAAAGCATCCCGTAGCTAGCCCAATTATCAACAACTAATATGGTTAATTTTAATCTATTTTTAGGAAAAGTAGCTAGGGCTACTTGGGCATCCTTGATCTCACCTATGATAGGGACTGGGGAACCATCCATGGAATAAAATTTACCCTAGGATGAGGTAAAAGATAAACCTAGGGCTTTGGCTATTTGGGCAGGAATCACATTTTTAGAAGCTCCAGAATCAATGATACAATTACTTAGCCTGAAACCAACAATGTATAATGACACATAAAAGGGTTCTGATTTTGCAAAAGGATTCTGTGAACTTGAAGGTTTATCTACAAAATTTGAGAAAAATTGATCTTCTATGGGAATTTCACTTCCACAAGATACTTGAGCATTACATTGGGACGGTGGAGGCTCTTGTTTGATATACTTAACTAGCCTATCTAGTTCTATAGGGTTGAGCCTTAGGTATTCAACTTGTGAAATATGATTTTTTGTATTTTTATTGGAATTAACTATATAAAATGAACTGGGAGCAAGAGTAATAGAGGAGTAAGTGGATGGTACCTCGGTCTGCACACTTTTGGGAGCAACTTTTTCTTGTTTCTTCTACCATTTCAAAATATATTTTGGGGCTGAGGATGAACCACTTTGCTCTCCTTTAGCTTGTTGTGCTCTGGTGAATACAACACAATTAGAGTCATCAACTTTAATATACACATCCTCTCCTATGTGTGCATCTGGTACATACTCAAAGAAATTCATGCTAGCATCATGAGATTGGATAGGTTCCTCCACATGCGGTTCTTCATCATGTTCATTTGTTGAGAGCATTTGCATGAATCTAATCATCTTTGGGCAGGTAGCTCCATCATGAGCTGAAGTTAAATGAAAATTACAATGATTACTTTTGCTGGAAGAAGGGGCACCCTCGATTGCCAATCTTTGGTTGGGGCCAATCAATGAGAATGTGTTATTGGGAGCTCCTTGATAATTATAATATCTCTTAGGGATATCTTGATAGGGTGATTGTGAAGGACCATTTGGAATTTGTCTCTTTAAAGTGATTCTATCATTGGCCAATCTTTGAATAACTAGATTAGTAGAGTTTAGTGGCGATGGTTTACCAGACTGCAATTCTTTTTTCCATTTTCTAGCAACAATCAAATCATCTTCTATGGATAACATGGCTCTCTCTTGGGCAATTTCTATAGTAGTTGCACCCTCCCTTTTGATAGTGAAACTTACATCTGCTGGTAGGGTATTAATAAACATTGATTTCAATAGATGAGGACTCAGTCTCATATTTACAACAATCCTATTATACAAGTTATTAAACTTGGCTACAAATTCTCTCATAGGTTCATGAACCTCTTTTTTCATAGAGCCTAACTAAGCAACCAAAACTTGATCATTTTCAGCAATCTTAAATCTATTTTCAAACCTTGTTCTCAGCGTAGCCTAATCAAGAATGGAGCCATTCGAAAGGAAGTAGAACCAATCTGCAGTAACACCAATCAAAGATTCCACATAGAGTCTTATAACAACATCCTCATGTTGTATCACAAGAATAGAAGAAGTGGAAAAGAAAGATTGCATGTGTTCATCAAGAGTAACCTTCCCATCTCCATTGAATTTTGGTATGATTTTCCCCAAACCCTTTGGAAAATCATGAAGCTGAGCTCCAACTCCAAAGGTAAGAGGGCCTATTACAACTCCCCAAGGGACAGGCTGGGCCATTCTAATAGGGTTGTGGACAGGAAAATTTATTTGTAGGGCAAGAATAGTGTCGTGCAAGACAAGAGCCTAACAATATATATTAGGAACCCTAGAAACAATAGGTTTAGAGGGAGGAGGTGACAGTCTACTAATACACTCAACCTTTCAGTTAGGTGGAAAGGATGAGAAACAAACCACTTCTAATAACTCAAAATCTTTATCTATGATCCCTTTCTTCTTATCTCCCCTTGTATATCTTTTTGAAGCTAGAGCTAAACAAATAATAATAAATTACAGAGTTGCCATATTTCACTTACTAATTGTTTTATGGAAGATTTTTTCTATTGTTCAACTGATTTCTCTGATTTTTAGGAGCTCTAACTCTTCTGACTACAGGTGCAACATTCTCTACAAAAATAATTTCTTGGGAATTCTCAAAATGCATGGCATTTTCTCTAATGATTTTGCCAAGTTCTTCTTCTTCCTCTAACACTTCATTAATCCTGTGATATTGGAGGTTGGTTCTTCTTTGTTTCCAAGTGAGCAACTGAAGACTGGTAACTATATCTTCTTGATCACCAACCAACCAGTTTACGTTAGGATGAAGAACAAGAGTGTTACATTTTTGAAGAACCATAACTATCAATTGTAAAGAAACTCATAATGCAAATATTTTGAATTCAATCCCCAACAAGGTTGCCAAAAATCTTTTGGTTAACATATTGTCACCTAACTCTATATTCTTATGCCAATGGAGGTGACAAACATGACAATAGTTGAATCAGTCATAATAGTGTTTTAGACTGATTCTCTGCTTATTTTAAAAGGTGGCAACTAACTTCTTTAGATATTCAATGAATGATTTCTAACTAATATCGCTTTTAACCAAAAAGAAAAGGAAAGGAAATGCTTGTAACCAAAAAGCTTTGAAAGGCACCCACGCAACTCATACAATGAAAACTTAAAGTACCAAATCTCAAAAATTATATTGAAAGAAATCTTACATGTCCATCACAATAAAATCTTTATTCACAGATAAACATTCCATATTAATGAAAATAACCAAATATCTATCATCCCAATAATAGACAATCCACTGGAAAAATATTCAGCATAAGTAGAGTAAATCCACACACCATAACACAAAGATTATGCGTGCACAAACTTCACCATTGTCTTTCTATATTGAGATAATAGAAAGCAGTAAAAATAGAAGACTTTTTTTTTTGTTTCTAATGAGTGAAACAAAGTTTTCCCAAAAGATCCCTATCGCCAAATAGTCACCCCATATTTAAAGATTACAAATTGTCCACAATAACGATTTCTTGAAGACAACTGTTTGATTAAAAATGATTTTTTTTTAAAGTATCAAGAGAGCCAAATTAAAGAAAATAACATAACAATTAAAAAATAATCATCAGTCCTAGCTTTGACTCTTTCGCTTCCAATTATCTCCACCTCCTGCTACTCCAGTAATGCCGCATATGCCTTTACCCTTTGCCTGTACTCCCAGTACTTGGTGACAACTACAATGATGTTTTTTCTTCCTGGAGTCATGGTGATTTGCAACCTTGTTCTCCATCTTGAAAGTGTCGATCTGACTCAACAATTGTTTCATAGATATTGTCACTTTCACACTTGAACGTACTCATATAGATTTTCAAATTACTCAACTTTTCAAATGAGTTTGTTGTGGCTGTCTCAAAATTACCTATCTCCTTATGAAACACATAATTAAATTGTGATGATATGTCCACAACATGATCTTCTCATCAAACTCATTTGTGAGCTCTACCTCTAGGGCATTGAAATTATCCTTGATCTTCACTAATATATCAAAATATTTTTCTAACAATTTATTGATTTCCTTGATATAATCTTCATATATTGACAGTTTCCAATCCAAGAATTCAAACCAATTAGGATCAATTTCTTTGGGATCCTTTACCAATTTTTCTTTAATCAACAAAATGTGGTCCATGGAGATCAACTCGACAATTTATTTAGAAAGCACATATGTGCTACTATGTTCTCTTATTTGCTGAAGTTTAGTTACTAGTTCCTTTCTCTTTTCAGATACATTAACATAAATTTGGTAAAAATTACGAATGTAGAATAGGCCATCTTGGTAAATCCCTTCTATCCACCCATTGATAGCTTTGGCATAACCCAAAATTTTCCTAACCTTTGCACAATTTCATAATCAATACCTTGAATATTTGAGCTTGAGGCTTCCTCAAGGACTAGAGTCACAATTGATGAAATAGAATTTCTTAAAGAAATATTTTGAGATTGCAATTGAAGGTTCTCCTTTTTTTGTTCTTTTTCTCTTTTAATTAATGCATTAATAAAGTAATCAACATGATAGACATCACCTTCAAAAGTAGATGGCCCCATTTCAATGTGAGAAACCTTGTAGTCGGCCTCTATAATTTCATTTTCATTTAGGTCCTTTACAGGATTAGTGATCTCCAGTAGTTGATGCCCAGAAGTAGGATCAATGACCATCCATGACATCCTTTTAGTCTTTTTGGGTTTAGGGGGACCCTGTAAAAGTATATCAATTGTATCTACTTCAACCATCATGGCATGAATATTTTTCCTCTTCTTTTCCAAAACTTTCTTCAACCATGTCAAAGAAGAAGCTACAAGCCCAGTATCTCTGCTTTCAACACTCACATTCTCCATTCTCTCAATTGACTAAACAGAAATATAAGCATCTCGTACCGAAGACGGAGGAACTTCAAAGAAAGTAGGAAAAGAATTATGTTCAATTATCTATTGAAAAATTACCTCAAAGTTTGTAGGTGTCAGTTTATCTTGACTAGTTCTTTTCTTAGGCGTTGATGGGGGCACACGATCCTATACACAAATTGATTTTAGCTTGGCCCCTATGTCTTCTGGCTTCTCACCATCTCCTCCCGATTGTGAACTAGTGTCAAATGGCCTAATTGTTTGCTTTATAGTTGATACGTTCACACCAAAGGTCTGTACAATTCCTTTCTCCTTCCTCTATGAAGCTCTTTTCTCTTGAGGGGAACCTAAACTTTTTCACCACGTCCCTTTCAACCAATCTAAATTTCTTCTTAAAACAGGAGTGAAACAAACCATTAAATTTGATACTTCATCTTTTGACCAATTAATTTTGCACAAGGGTTTAGTAGTAGGAGGCTAATATTTGGGATCAATGATCACTAAATCTTTCTCCACATCTTCTAGAATATTAAAAGAGATACCAAAGGTCTGTATTTTCCTTAAATTCAATCTCATAAAACTTCTCCTATGCCCCTCACCTTCATCTATACAATCTTCCCAAAAATCCTCAATATCAGGGCGATGTTCATAGCTACCAACTCCATACAAATTTTGCTTAACATAGCCATTGCTATTAAAATGGGCTCTCACCAACAAATACTGAAAATTAAACTCATTTAGGGTTTTCTCCACACCCTTAGCAATATTATTACTTTTACAAGAAAATGAAGGTATGGAAAATGGCAATACATACCCTTTGTTTCCCATGTTTGAATATTTAACATTCACCATGGCCATTTGCCGACAGATTTCAAGAAAAATAGGAAAATCACTTTGATACCAAGGTAATCTCTATGGAGCCTTCTCAAAACCACCAATTATGAGATAAGTAAATCTATTGAACCAGATGTAAAAACTACCAAATTTCATTATCAGAGCAACCACCTTAGGTAAAACCCTAAGCTCGGGGTTTCCATCAAGTCTCCTTACAATCTCCATTAAGAATGCATCATTGACGTGACATAAATCCTTCATACTAGCCTACTTAGTGAGCTATGGAAAGCTTCTATACATAGGTGTGTCTGGCACTGGAGACCCTTGTGGTTCCAACCCTGCCCAAACAACCTCTTGACTAGCTAAAATGTAAACCAAGTATAAGCACATGTGGAAGGCAACATTTTGCCAAAAATTTATCAATTTCTCATTC
>VDFB02214530.1:0-21306 GCA_007258455.2 Sequoia sempervirens
AAAGGGAATTCCTTCTCAAATTGAACTTGACCCAGCCACATTTCCAAACCAGCATATTTATGAGGAACAACTCCAAGATTTTCCCGACACCCCTGCACTCACAAGTATGTCAAAACCTGATGGATCCATCAAAGATATAAGTAACTGTCAGAAGGATAGCCATGGGTTACTTGATACATCTGAACATGAATTGGAAATCACACATGAACGACCTATTGAACACCCCTTCTTAATACCTGATGCAAAAGATCAAGCAACCCCACCTCAGGCTCATCCTATCCCAATGCCCGCTATAACCTCCAAAGGATTAACTCCAACTCATAATCAGTTGTGGACCCTCACATTTGATGGATCCAAATCCAAAGCAGGTTGTGGTGTTGGGATTGAATTAACCAGCCCAAAAGGGAAAACTTTCTTTGCCTCTTATAGGTTGCAATTTGGATGCACTAACAACGTAGCGGAATATGAAGCTCTGGCTCGGGGGCTGATGTTTTGCACAGAAGAAGAAAGTTACTACTCTGATGGTCAAAGGAGATTCAGAAATAGTTATCAAGCAAGTGCCCAGCCAATACACATGTAACAATAGAAGGCTGGCAGCTTATAGAAATCGGGTGTGGAACCTGATTGAAAATTTTGATACTTTTGGGATTAGTTTAATCCCTAAAGAGGAGAATCGGATAGCTGATTCATTAGCGGTCACTGCAAGTACCCTGGAACCCATGCAGGGCTCCAAGCTTAAGAAATTATCAATAGAATTGATTTCCACCCCTGCTAATCCTGATAATGTCAGGAACTTTCAAGTTTTTGGGGATGATAGACATATTCTTGCTTTCCTAGCAAGCTCAGAGGTTTTTGAAGGGAAGATCATTGATGAGTCCAACAGGGATCAAGGATATTGTAACCCCGAAGATTGTGATACAGAAGGGGTCCTCAATTTAAAAAGCAATAGCACTCCCAAGGGAATGGTGGCCTTGGAAAGAATTTTTGATTCAGACCCAAGGGCTCAAGAGAAGATATCAGTTGAGGATAAAGGAGGCGAATATGAAACTGTTAACCTGGCTGATTCTGGCCCTGAAAGAAGTGTCTATATAGGGAAAGCTTGCCCTAAAGTAATCAGAAAAGATATACTAAGGACACTGAAGAAAGATATTGTTGCGATAGCCTGGGGATATGAAGATCTAAATACTTTTGATGCTTCTATAATGACTCATACTATCCCTTTGAAGCCCGAAGCTAAACCATTTCGACAGAAACAACACCCAGTCAATGCCCTGATTGAACCACTGATCCTTAAAGAAGTTCAGAAATTGCTTTCTGCAAGAATAATCTTCCCTATACGACATTCAACGTGGCTGGCTAACTTGGTCCTAGTTCATAAGAAAAATGGAGAGATCAGGGTATGTGTAGACTTCAGAAATCTAAATAGAGCTTCAGAAAAAGATAACTACCCACTCCCTTCTCTGGACGAAGTCTTGAAAACTGTTAATGGATCCCATATGATATAATTCCTAGACAATTATTCTGGATACAATCAAGTGGTTAATTGTGAAGACACAATGAAGACAACCTTCACTACCAAGTGGGGAACATTTGCTTACAGAAGGATGCCATTCGGTCTGATAAATGCTAGAGAAAATTTTCATCGTGCCATGGACATAGCATTCAAGGACTTAATCGATAAATGCATTATTTTTTACATGGATGACTTGACAGTGTTCTCCAAGGATAGAATAAACCACGCTGGAGACTTGTCCAAGGTTCTTCAAAGATGTATCCAGTATGGTGTCTCCTTGAACCCTACAAAGTGTGTGTTTGAGGTTTCTGAAGGAAGGCCCTTGGGGTACATAATCTCAGAAAGAGGAATATCAATCGATCTGGATCGAGTTGAGTCCATCCTCAAGATTACTAGGTCAGGAAGCAAGAAGGAGATGACATCTTTCTTTGGAAAGATCAAATTTGTAAGGAAATTTATCATGGGTTTTGCAGAAATTGTAAAACCACTGAATGAAATGATGAAGAAAGATGCCAAGATAGAGCGGAGTGGTGAGGAAAAGGCCACATTTTCACAAGTCAAGTGATCCATTTTGGAAGTGTCAGTTCTCACCAGCCTTGACTACTTAAAGTCGTTTTATATTTATTCTTTTTCCTCTGAACACTCATGTGCAGCTGTCCTAACTCGACGAAGAGAAGAGGGTGAGGAGAGGCCAATCACCTTCACGAGCTCTCCATTTAAAAATGCTAATATCAAATACCCACCTCTTGAAAAACAAGCTTTTGCACTGGTCAGAGTTGTCAAGAAGTTCAGGCATTACATCCTTCGAAGTTAAATTATTGTTGTAGTTCTTGATGCAGTTGTAAAGTCCTTACTTATGCAGAGCGAGTTGGGAGAACGAAGAGGGAAATGGATGGCCATTTTACAAGAATTCAATTTAGAGATCCGCCCTTTGAAACTTGTTAGAGGTATAGGCCTGTCTAAACTCATGGCGAAGGTTGGTGGAAATGTTATTTTCCAGCAATACACAACTTAGTCTTTTTCCAATGACCCATGGTATGCTGATATCATCTATTTCATGCTCAACGATCAGTGCCCAGAGGGGATGAATACAACTAAGAGGAGAGCGGTGAGAATGAAAAGCTCTCATTATATGCTCAAAGGAGGATTGTTGTACAATAATAATTTCGAGGGAGTGTACTTATGATTCCTTGATCGGCAAGAGGCTAAACACGTGATCACTAAATTCCATGTGTTAATTCCACACGTGTCATGATTCAAAGAGTCTCATTTCAAGCACAACTGCATCCCTCATATCTAGTTATTACCGCCATGTGTGTCTCGATATATTCACTTAATGAGACACAATTATTTGAGATTGATCTGAATTAGGCTGCATATTCATCTCCACTGATCACAATTGTCTATATTGACTAAAATCTGTCTCCCACAGACAGTCGAGTTTTGGCATTAGAATTGTTAGAGAAGAACCCAAGGGACTGGCACACCCAGCTAAGATTCACGTTATGGGAAGATAGGACTAGGATCAAGGCTGCTTTAAAGACCTCACCATTCAAGCTAGTGTATGGACAAGAGCCTGCATTCCCTATTCATTTTCAAATACCTATCCTTGATTTTA
This sequence comes from Sequoia sempervirens, assembly GCA_007258455.2. Classification (NCBI taxonomy): domain Eukaryota; kingdom Viridiplantae; phylum Streptophyta; class Pinopsida; order Cupressales; family Cupressaceae; genus Sequoia; species Sequoia sempervirens. The sequence goes on from VDFB02214530.1 coordinate 3,132, forward strand.
TACAAAAATTATACTCTAAGGATGACATGATAGAAGTAAGATTAGCTGCCTTGTTCAAGTTAGAAGAGCAGAGGGATGCCGCCTTGCAACAATTCTTTAGACACCAGGCTGTCGTCAAATGTTGGTTTGACAAAAGAGCCAAAATTAATGCTTTTAGGATATCAGACCTTGTTCTGCTATGGGATAAAGCTAGTGAAAAGAAGGGCAGTCACCAAAAATTTGACAAGCTCTGGCTAGGTTGCTATCAGGTTGCAGAGATCCTAGGAGAGAATGCTTTTCGGTTGAGCAGTTTAATGGGAGAATCTGTTCCATTTCCTATCAATGGACAATTCCTTAAACACTATTTTGAGTCATGAAGTTGGTATTTCTACTGGGCGGTGCATTTGTGTAAATAATTTACACCTTTTTGCTTGTAAATAATCTCTGTATGTAAATAATGTTGCTCTTTATGTAAATGATTTGCTTTTCTGTTTGTAAATAGTTTTGGGTATGTGTTTGCTTGTTCCTTTTTCTATCCTCTTGTTTCCTTTGTTCTTTAGTGTCTGTCTTGTTTTGTTCTTGGGGGTTGGTCTATTTCTTTCCATCTTGAAATGGTGGGTTGTTATGTGAAGTATACTTTAGTTATTAGGAGAGAGGTGGTTTAGATATTTTTCAGGTTTTCTGATTGGATGATTTTGTCCTAAATTCGTTGTTTTATGCCCATTGACAATAAGAGTTGTGGAAAGTCTTGAAAACAAGGTACCGAGTAAATAATCTTCATTAGCTCCCTCTAAATCTTTCAAAAATCATCAAGATCATCTCCTCTCGTAATGGTATGTTTGTCCTAGGATGATAGTGTTGTAAGATTTGAGTGAAAAATCCGATCTCCCAAGTGTTGTTATGAGGTCCATGGTAGTTTTCAACCCAGAAAAGATGTATGACATCTGACATATTGAAAAAAAAAATGAATAAAATATCTGAAACTCCAAGAGAAAAGAAGAAGAGAAAAGATAATTATCAAAAAGAAAAGAGGACTCAATATGAATGGGTGATTCTAGTATCTCTACCGGGGCTATGGACGCTTGGCTGGTAGTAGAGCAATGCTGTGAGAAAACTAGAGGTATCTCCATCGGGGCTATGGACGCCTGACTGGCAACGAAGCAATGCCTAGGATATCATTGCACAACAGCTAAAGGGGATCAACTCATGTAGCTCAAATCTTGCACATTGTTGTTTGAAAGATGAAGAAAACTTTGCAAAAGGGTGATTCACAATCAAGCACACACATAGATTCAAGGGTAGCCATTGTTGATTTACATATGAGATTCTAGCTCAGCCTTGGTTGTTAATACTGACCCAACTGAAGTTGTGATCATAAACCAGGAATTCTGGGTAGTTGAATCCTTCAGTTTCTTAAAAATGGTTAAACCATTTTCCCAGTCGAGTCGCCATTTGTTATGCCTTGCATAACCATCCCATTTTATTCTTGAAAAAAATGGGTCCCCCTCTTTGTGTTGTCTTTATCGCTTCCTTTTTATTATTTGGTTCGGACTTAGGAGTTCCTTTGTTTTCTCTCCCAAGTCGTCTTTTGGTCTAGTGGAGCTGGGTTTGGGTCTGAATCTGGACGAAAAACTCGTTGAAAGTTCTGAGTTCGGATTCCATCCCAATTCTGACTCCGCCCTCTTTTGTCGTCATTTTCTCTGTTGGTTGTTTTTGACTTACGTTTTTGGGTCCCTATGTTTTGTTTCTTTCTTTTTTTTTCATGTCCTATGCCTTAGGAGTGTGTTCCTTTCTTAGGCCTTTGGTTTTGTTCCGGCAGGACCAGAACCGAGACTGATTCTGAACTTGGAATTCCTTCAAAGTTCTGTATTTCCATTCCATTTCTGCCCCCGATTCTGCCTCTTTTTTTTTTCCTTGTGCCTTTGGTTTTGTTCTGGTAGACTCAGAACCGAAACTATAACCGAACTCTAAAACTTTTCCAAAAGTTTTGGGTTTTGGTTTCGTCTCGATCCCGGTTCCGTCGGTCTTTTTCCTTTTTCTTTGTTCCTTGTATTTTGTTGGGGGGTACTTTCTCCCATTCGTCTTTCTTCCTGCTCATCCTTTTCTTTGTCTTCTTTTGAGTTTCGTCAGAGGCGGGACCAGGGCAGAATCTGAACCTGAAACTTTCAAAAAGTTTCAGGGTCAGATTTTGGTCCGATCCCGGTTCTGCCGGGATTCGTCGGATTTTCTCCCAATCCCGGTTCCCGATTCGGATTTAGTTCTTCCTCCGCCAGTTTTAAAGGAGAAGTGTGTTCGCGATTCGGATTTAGTTCCACCTCTGCCAGTTTTAAAGGGGAAGTGTGTTCCCGATTTGGATTTAGTTTTGCCTCCGCCGGTTGTAAAGGGGAAGTGTGTTCCTGATTTGGATTTGGTTCTGCCTCCACTGAAAGTAAGTCTCTTTTTGCGAAGTATAGTAAAATGAGAGGTATAATGAGTAAGATTGAAGGTAATATTTTTATGGTTTAAAAAGCTAACGAGGACATTGTTTTGCAGGATTCAAGCATGTCGGGAGCATCCGATGTCATTTCTTAAAGAAAGTCAATCTGCGAACGTTCTAGGCTGAGAGAAAAAAACGTAAAGGGGAAGGTCACGTGTCTTAAATGACAAATAGTACATTCGTTGGCTAGAGTAGGTATACATGGGCGATAATATCTTTGGAGCATTCAAGCCGACTCTGCAGAACAGTTTTCAAGATCGAACACAAGGGCTGCGAGTTAATGCGATGGTTGAAAAAGATTTGAAGGCCATGCCTGCGGGAGATATCTCACTGACGCGAACAGGGTATGCATTGAATGCACCATTGATCTTTATCCTAACTCGTCTAGGGCTAGGGTGTTTTGTAACCGACTTATTTTGTAAACCCTAAACGGGTTGATATTTTGAAGGCATATATATATATGTAATTTTGGCCTCTTTAAAGAGAGAGTTCGAAAGAGTTAAAAAAGAAAAAAAGGCTAAAAAGTAGAAGTTTTAGAATACATAGAGATAGAGGAGACAGAGTTGCATCCTGGTTCTTTGTAATGGGAGCTTCTTTCGCCTTCTTAGATAGGAGTTATATTCAACATAGACAACAATGTATCTTTCAATTTTTCTTAGTATAGATGGAAGCAGTATGAAGATATAGGTTTTCTGTACACTGGTGATTGTGCTAGATTTGTAAATGTTGCTTATCTGTTTCAATAACAGTAGAAGCAACCAGATTCAAATCTACTTCATATTATGCTTTAGAATGGTATTTATCTTGAGTTAATCATTTGATTTGAAAAGCTTTCAAGGAATGAAGTTTTATCTTATGTTTTGTTTAAATAGTGATTTGCAATCTGCTGTTGAAATCAACACTGTGAATGAATGAAACTGTGTGTTAATCACAAGTTAATTTTGTTCTGCAGTTTTAGTTAGGAATTCCTTGAAAGGTAACAAGTCTGGTTAAGTTGGGTGAATCATCATTCTTTTCTATTCCAAAGCTTTGATCTATCTTTTTCTGTTTGTTTAAAAACTCTGGTTAGAGTAGGTTTAATTTTATGTTTGATCTTAGAACAATCCATAAGCCCAACACCAGCAGGCCCCTTGAACATTACTATTACATTGACCATTGAGCAACATTAGCATAGTTGAGAACCAACTACAAAGACCTTGGGAGCTAAGATATCCATGTGTTGTCTTTCTCTTTTAGGAGAAACATAATAGTAATTTTCTATTTATACGTTGTTGTGCCATTGGGCACATCAATAGAGCTAGCGCTAGAAGGAGGGCCTAGAAAGGAAAGCTAGATAATATTGGTTTTTTTCACCAGAAAGGTCTCGTAGAGTTCTTCGATTAGCTAAAAATCCATCACCATTGATAGAACTCAAGATCCCAACAAGACATAAGGTTCGCAAGACTGGGGCAACCATCCTACCACCCTTGTCGGCTTCGCTCACTCCACTAGGCTTTTCACCAATACCCCAGTGGATACCTATCATTCCACCACCAAATCCATCTCAATTACCATCACAACTGGTTCGACCCATCCAACAGCTAGCTCAACCACCACCACCACCACCAATGGCATTCTTTCAGAATAATCCCTCTCCACTGGGGACTATTCCTGGAGGCTTTCATGATATGCATAAGAATCCTAAGAAATTTTGTCCCAAATACATTCATGGAGAATCAAGGAGTGTTGAAGAGCACATACAAGCTTTTAAGGACGCTTGTACCCAAGCTTAGATAGCTCACCATGATGTATTTTGTAGGTTGTTCCCTTATTCCTTAGGGGATATGGTGTACAACTGGTATCTTAATCTTCCACAAGGTTCTATTCTGCCCTGGATTCGTCACTTTTGTACCATCAATTTGCTACCATTAGGAAGGAGCCATGTGAATCCTTGCCCTTGTTCAATACCAGGTTTCAACAAATGTATAGGAGGCTGTAGGATCCATATCTAGTTACTGAGAATAGTGCCATTCAAGCATATTTTAGAGTTATAGACCCTTTGCTTGGCTTATTCCTACAAAGGACCTATCAACCAGTGGATATTGATTCCGTGTCTAAAGTCTATCATCTAGCTATCAAGCTGCAGCAACAAATTAGTTCTCAACAAGGAAGTTTGGGAGGCTATTTCCCTTCAATAGGGTATCAAATGCATAGCCCAACCCCTTTATTCAATACTATCCCAGGGATGTCTTCTTCCCATTTTGGACCTATGTCTGAATTTCAAACTCAACCACCTATTCCATTCTTTGCTAATGGAACTCCTAACTTCTTCCAACAACCACAGGTTCCTCAAAGTTCCCATGGTCATCATAACCAAATTGGAACACCAAATCATTATGATCAACCACCTGTTGCTAAGAGTGTGGAAAGTGAAAAGACAATTCAACTCACAAATGAGGTAGAGACCTTAAAGAAAACACTATCCCAAGTCACAAATGACATGGCTCAACTTCGATTGAACCCCTCCCAAAACCAAGGTAACTACCCTAATCAAAACAACAACAATCACAACAAGAGGGGTTATCAAGGCCAAAATTCCCCTAACCAAGGCTACCAAAATCAAAATAGGGGATATAACCAAAGGCCAAATAACAACCAACAATGGAATACAGGACCAAACAATGGTGGAGTTCCTCACAATTATCAAGCAAATGAGGAAAGGTCACATACTGCAAATGTGGCTGACTTGAATTTTATGACTAACTGGTGCATGTTGCATGATACTGCAACCCATTCTGAGGTAAACTGCCCTGAAATGGAGAAATTTGTCAAGATAGCATAGGAAGATGCCCAAAAATTCTATGGGAATTCAAATAAAAAGGGTGGCTCAGTAGATACAAGAATGGCTTATGACCTCTTTGAGGAAGAACCTTCATTCCCAATGCAAAGTGAGAATGAACCAAAGGAAGATTCATATGATGCCCAAGCTTTTCAGACAAAGGAAGGACACTTCCTGAGAAATTAGAATAAGGTTCCATTCACTACATCAACACCTCCTAATCACATGGTGCCTCCAAATCAAAGTGCCGACAATAACCCTCCTCCACCAAAAGGTCCGCCTGACCTCCATAACAAAGGTAATCCTCTTGGCGTTGTCAAAAGTAATGCAAGTTATAACATAGTGTTTGATATTATTTCTGACCTACAGAGACATAAAACCTCTTTATCATACTTTGACATCCTAAAGTGGTGCCCTACTCAATGAGAGATAGTGTTGAAAGCTTTGGAGTAGGCTGATAAATCAAGAGGGAAAAATAAGGTCACACTTGCTGCAGACATGAATGAAGTTTCATACAAAAGCAAGGTAGGTACCCCACCATTTCTTTTAAGTTTAAGAATCTATGGGAAGAATCTACATAACTTCCTACTAGATTCAGGGGCTTCTGGTAATGTTATGCCATTTTTCATATGCAAGAAATTGGGATTGAATCCTATCCAGAAAAACAATAAGGTCATCCAAATTGACAAAATAGAGGTTAATGTAATGGAAGAATTGAGAAAAATACATGTGCAAGTAGGGTCAGACCCTAGAATCCTAACCAACATAGACATCCAAGTAGCAGACATTCCTGAGACTTATGGTATGCTGTTGAGTAAAGATTTGATGAAAAGTCTAGGGGGATATCTCTCCCTTGACTTTTCACATATGTGGCTACCATGGAGAGGGATTCCTACTCATATTAGGATTGAAAGTGAACCTCACCTCAAGCATTTCATCACTGAATATGATTGCCCCAATGAGGTAGTCTATTTCAAAACTGGGATAGGGATTTACAAAAAAGAAGAAATTCTAACCTTTTCAATTCTTGAGTCCAAAGACATGTTAATAGAAAATTCCCCTCTCCCCATGATTGATGAAAATCAACATGCATTGATCAAGAAGCTACAAAAGGATCAACAAGTCTTGGGGGAGGATATCGACTTACAAAGTCTTTTACTTCCTAATTGGTGTAGGGTGCATTATCAAAGTCATTCTGAATTAACTTGCCAACCCTGCATCTCCATTTTAAATCATGTTTCCTGAGCTGAGAAAACTAGTCTAAGTCACCCTCGACGCGCATCTCATACGTTAACTGATACTTCACCCGAATCCTGACTCCATTTCCATTCCCCGACACCCTCTACACTCACAAAACCTACCGGATCCATCAGCAACCGCCGTTACTTTACATCTAAACGGAAAACCACAATGACCTTAATTCTAATACCTCGGCGCAAAAGACGCAACCCCACCTCGCCTATTCCTATCCGTACGTTCACTATAACCTCCTGCTGATTAACCTAACCTCATAATCACCGACCCTCATGTTTGATGGATCCAAACTCGAACTAACCAAAAACCTCTTGCCCCGCTATAGCCGTACCTGACGCACCAACGTATCACCGCTTCGTCGATGTCTGCAACGTTACCACCGGATGTATCGAGATCCAAAAAACAGTTACCGCTGCGTATCACGTAACAGTCGGCACCAGAAATCGGAACCTTGATTGAAGAATTCGATACTTTGATTAGCGATCCTAAAGATGAGAACCGATATTTATCTATTAGCAAATACTAGTACCTCGAGCCTATGTAGTTCCAGAATATCAGAATTGATTTATTTCCTTTGATATTGTTGAATCTTACTAAGTTTTGGGATGATAGACATAGATTCGTTTTCTCTAGTGTTTCGAGGTTTTGATAGATCATTGAGTCTAATAGGGATTGGTGAGATATTGAACTCTAAGATAGGATATGGTTCCTTTACTTTGAAGCAATAAAGCATCTCAAGGAATGGTGGCCCGGTTAAATTTTGATCTCAATTCAAGCCTATATAGAAGATATCAATCGAGGAGGTGAATATGAAACTGTTTACCTGGCTGATTCTGGCCCTGAAAGAAGTGTCTATATAAGGAAAGCTTGCCCTGAAGTAATTAGAAAAGATATACTAAGGACACTAAAGAAATATATTGTTGTGATAGCCTGGGGATATGAAGATCTAAATACATTTGATGCTTCTGTAATGACTCATACTATCCCTTTGAAACCTGAAGCTAAACCATTTCGATAGAAACAATGCCTGGTTAATGCCTTGATTGAACCATTGATCCTTAAAGAAGTTCAAAAATTGATTTCTGCAAGAATAATCTTCCCTATACAAAATTCAACGTGGGTGGCTAACTTCGTCCCAGTTCGTAAGAAAAATGGAGAGATCAGGCTATGTGTAGACTTCAAAAATCTAAATAGAGCTTCAGAAAAATATAACTACCCACTCCCTTCTTTGGACGAAGTCTTGCAAGCTGTTAATGGATCCTAGATGATATCATTCCTAGATGATTATTCTGGATACAATCAAGTGATGGTTAATTGTGAAGGCAGAATGAAGACAACCTTCACTACCAAGTGGGGAACATTTGCTTACAGAAGGATGCCATTCGGTTTGATAAATGCTAGAGAAAATTTTTAGCGTGCCATGAACATAGCATTCAAGGACTTAATCGGTAAATGCATTATTGTTTACATGGACGACATGACAGTGTTCTCCAAGGATAGACTGAAACACACTGGAGACTTGGCCAAGGTTCTTCAAAGATGTATCCAATATGGTGTCTCCTTGAACCCTAAAAAGTGTGTGTTTGGGGTTTCTGAAGGAAGGCTCTTGGGGCACATAATCTCATAAAGAGGAATATCAATCGATCTGGATCGAATTGAGTCCATCCTCAAGATTACCAGGTCAGGAAGCAAGAAGGAGATGAGATCTTTCTTTGGAAAGATCAACTTTGTAAGGAAATTTATCACGGGTTTTGCAGAAATTGTAAAACCACTGAATGAAATGATGAAGAAAGATGCCAAGATAGAGTGGAGTGGTGAGGCAAAGGGTGCATTTTCACAAGTCAAGCGATCCATTTTGGAAGCACCAGTTCTCACCAGCCTTGACTACTTAAAGCCATTTTATATTTATTCTTTTGCCTCTGAACACTCATGTGCAGCTGTCCTAACTCAATGAAGAGAAGAGGGTGAGGAGAGGCCAATCGCCTTCATGAGCTCTCCATTTAAAAATGCTGAAATCAAATACCCACCTCTTGAAAAACAAGCTTTTGCATTGGTTAGAGCTGTCAAGAAGTTCAGGAATTACATCCTTCAAAGTCAAATTATTGTTGTAGTTCTTGATGCAGTTGTAAAGTCTTTACTTATGCAGAGCGAGTTGGGAGAACGAAGAGGGAAATGGATGGCCATTTTTTAAGAATTCAATTTAAAGATTTGCCCTATGAAACTTGTTAGAGGTACATGCCTGTCTAAATCCATGGCAAAGGCTAGTGGAAATGTTATTTGCTAGAAATACACAACTCAGACTTTTTCCAATGACCCATGGTATGCTGATATCATCTATTTCATGCTCAACGATCGGTGCCTAGAGGGGATGAATGCAACTAAGAGGAGAGTGATGAGAATGAAAAGATCTCATTATATGCTCAAAGGAGGATTGTTGTACAGGAAGAATTTTGAGGGAGTGTACTTACGATGCCTTGATCATCAAGAGGCTAAACATGTGATCACTGAATTCCATGGGAAACACAACACAGGTCATGATTCAGCAGACTCACTGGCACACCAAATCCTCATATCTAGTTATTACTGGCTGTGTGTGTTCAAATATTCCCATCAATACATAAGGACATGTCACATATGTTAGATTTCTACATTGAAAGAACGCCATCCGGCCATGTCATTGCAGCTTGTCTATAAGGTAAGGCAATTTTCCTAATGGGCATTGGATTTTATCAGGGTAATTAATCCAAACTCTTCTGCAAGACACAAATTTATTTTGACTACCACTGATTATTGCACCTGATGGATGGAGGCTATACCTTGCAAGAACAACACAACAGAGGTAGTGATCAAGTTCCTTATCAAATGCATCACAACTAGGTTTGGGGTACCCTTCGCACTAGTATGCGATAATGGCCCTTCCTTTTCTTCTGTTGAGTTCATTTCATGGGAATATGATCAAAAAATTGTCTTGAAATACTCTTCAAACTATTACCCACAAGGCAATGGAGTTGCAAAGTCAACCAATAAGAATCTTCTAGGGGTAATTAGGAAATTATTAGAGAACAACCCAAGGGGCTGGCACACCCAGCTAAGATTCACGTTATGGGAAGATAGGACTAGGATCAATGCTACTTTAAAGACCTCACCATTCAAGCTAGTTTATGGAAAAGAGCCTATATTCCCTATTCATTTTCAAATACCTATCCTTGAGTTTATGCAAAAATTCTACTCTAAGGATGACAGGATAGAAGTAAGATTAGCTACCTTGTTCAAGTTAGAAGAGCAGAGGGATGCCGCCTTGCAACAATTCTTTAGACACCAGGCTGTCGTCAAACGTTGGTTTGACAAAAGAGCCAAAATCAAGGCTTTTAGGATATCAGACCTTGTTTTGCTATGGGATAAAGATAGTGAAAAGAACCTGGTAGTCACCAAAAATTTGACAAGCTCTGGTTAGGTCACTATCAGGTTGCAAAGATCCTAGGAGCGAATGCTTTCCGACTAAGTAGTTTAATGGGAGAATCCATTCCATTGCCTGTTAATGGACAATTTCTTAAACACTATTTTGAGTCATGAAGTTGGTATTTCTACTGGGCGGTGCATTTCTGTAAATAATTTCTACCTTTTTGCTTGTAAATAATCTCTATATGTAAATAATGTTTCTCTTTATGTAAATGATTTGCTTTTCTATTTGTAAATAGTTTTGGGTCTATGTTTGCTTGTTCCTTTTTTTGTCCTCTTGTTTCCTTTGTTCTTTGGTGTCTATCTTGTTTTGTTCTTGGGGGTTGGTCTGTTTCTTTCCATCTTGAAATGGTGGGTTGTTATGTGAAGTGTACTTTAGTTATTAGGAGAGAGGTGGTTTAGATATTTTTAGGTTTTTAGATTGGATAATTTTGTCCTAAATTCGTTGTTTTATGCCCATTTCCAATAAGAGTTGTGGAAAGTCTTGAAAACAAGGTACCAAGTAAATAATCTTCATTAGATCCCTCTAAATCTTTCAAAAATCATCAAGATCATCTCCTCTTGTAATGGTATGTTTGTCTTAGGATGATGGTGTTGTAAGATTTGAGTGAAAAATCCGATCTCCCAAGTGTTGTTATGAGGTCCATGGTAGTTTTCAACCTAGAAAAGATGTATGACATCTGACATATTGAAAAAAAAATGAATAAAATATCTGAAACTCCAAGAGAAAAGAAGAAGAGAAAAGATAATTATCAAAAAGAAAAGAGGACTCAATATGAATGGGTGATTCCAGTATCTCTACCGGGGCTATGGATGCCTGGCTGGTAGTAGAGAAATGCTATGAGAAAACTAGAGGTATCTCCATCGGGGCTACGGACACCTAACTGGTAGCGGAGCAATGCCCAGGATATCATTGCACAATAGCTAAAGGGGATCAACTCATGTAGCTTAAATCTTGAACATTGTTGTTCGAAAGATGAAGAAAACTTTGCAAAAGGGTGATTCACAATCAAGCACACACATAGATTCAAGGGTAGCCATTGTCGATTTACATATGAGATTCTAGCTCAGCCTTGGTTGTTAATACTGACCCAACTGAAGTTGTGATGTTCATAAACTAGGAATTTTGGGTAGCCGAATCCTTCAGTTTCTTAAAAATGGTTAAACCATTTTCCCAACCAAGTCGTCATTTGTTATGCCTTGCATAACCATCCCATTTTATTTTGGAACAAAATGTGTCGCCCTCTTTGTATTGTCTTTATCACTTCCTTTTTATTCTTTGGTTCAGACTTAGGAGTTCTTTTGTTTTCTCTCCCAAGTTGTCTTTTGGTCTGGTGGAGCCGGGTTCGGGTCTGAATTTGGACAAAAAACTCGTTGAAAGTTCTGAGTTCGGATTCCATCCCGATTCTGACTCCGCCCTCTTTTGTTGTCATTTTCTCTATTGGTTGTTTTTGACTTACGTTTTGGGGTCCCTCTGTTTTGTTTCTTTCTTTGTTTTTCGTGTCCTATGCCTTAGGAGTGTGTTCCTTTCTTAGGCCTTTGGTTTTGTTTTGGTGGGACTGGAACCAAGACTGATTCCGAACTTGGAATTCCTTCCAAGTTCTGTATTTCCATTCCATTTTCAACCCCGGTTCCACCTCTTTTGTTTTTCCTTGTGCCTTTGGTTTTGTTCTGGCAAACTCAGAACTAAAACTGTAACCGAACTCTAAAACTTTTCCAAAATTTTAGAGTTTTGGTTTCATCTCGATCCCAATTCCGTCGGTCTTGTTCCTTTTTCTTTGTTCCTTGTATTTTGTTGGGGGGGTACTTTCTCCCATTCATCTTTCTTCCTTCTCATCCTTTTCTTCATCTTCTTTTGAGTTTCATTACAGGCGGGACCAGGGTGGAATCTGAACCTGAAACTTTCAAAAAGTTTTAGGGTCAAATTTTGTCCCGATCCCGGTTCTGTCAGGATTCGTCAAATTTTCTCCCGATCCCAATTCTCGATTCGGATTTAGTCCTTCCTATGTTGGTTTTAAAGGATCTGAAGTGTGTTCTAGATTCGGATTTAGTTCCGCCTCCACCAGTTTTAAAGGGCAAGTGTGTTCCCGATTCGGATTTAGTTCTACCTCCACTGGTACTAAAGGGGAAGTGTGTTCCCGATTCGGATTTGGTTCCGCCTCCACCGGAAGTAAGTCTCTTTTTATGAAGTATAGTAAAATGAGAGGTATAATGGGTAAGATTGAAGGTAATATTTTTATGGTTTAAAAATCTAATGAGGACATTGTTTTGTAGGATTCAAGCATGTCGGGAGCATCCGATGTCGTTTCTCAAAGAAAGTCAACCCGCGAAGGTTCTACGCCGAGAGAAAAAAAATAAAGGGGAAGGTCACGTGTCTTAAATGACAAATAGTACATTCACTGGCTGGAGTAGGCAGACAAGGGTGATATTATCTCTAGAGCATTCAAGCCAACTTTGCGGAACAATTTTCAAGATCGAACACAAGGGTTGCGAGTTAATGCGATGGTTGAAAAAGATCTGAAGGCCATGCCTATGGGAGATATCTCACTGAAGCGAACAGGGTATGCATTGAATGCACCATTGATCTTTATCCTAACTCCTCTAGGGACGACGTGTTCTATAACTGACTTATTTTGTAAACCCTAAACGGGTTGATATTTTGAAGGTGTATATATATGTAATTTTGGCCTCTTTAAAGAGAGAGTTCGAAAGAGTTAAAAAAGAAAAAAAGGCTAAAAAGTAGATGTTTTAGAATACATAGAGATAGAGGAGACAGAGTTGCATCCTGGTTCTTTGTAATAGGAGCTTCTTTCGTCTTCTTGGATAGGAGTTATATTCAGCATAGACAACAATGTATCTTTCAATTTTTCTTAGTATAGATGGAAACAGTCTGAAGATATAGGTTTTCTATACACTGGTGATTGTGCTAGATTTGTAAATGTTGCTTATCTGTTTCAATAATAGTAGAAGCAACTAGATTCAAATCTACTTCATATTATGCTTCATAATGCTATTTATCTTGAGTTAATCATTTGATTTGAAAAGCTTTCAAGGAATGAAGTTTTATCTTATGTTTTGTTTAAATAGTGATTTGCAATCTGTTGTTGAAATCAACACTGTGAATGAATGAAACTGTGTGTTAATCACAAGTTAATTTTGTTTTGCAGTTTTAGTTAGGAATTCTTTGAAAGGTAACAAGTCTGGTGAAGCTGGGTGAATCATCATTCTTTTCTATTCCAAAGCTTTGATCTATCTTTTTTTGTTTCTTTAAAAACCGTAGTTAGAGTAGGTTTAAGTTTATGTTTGATCTCAGAACAATCCAGAAGCCCAACACCAGTAGGCCCCTTGAACATTACTATTACATTGACCATTGATCAACATTAGCATAGTTGAGAACCAACTACAAAGACCTTGGAAGCTAAGATATCCATGTGTTGTCTTTCTCTTTTAGGAGAAACATAATAGTTATTTTTTGTTTATACGTTGTTGTGCCATTGGGCACATCAAGAGTTGCATTGACAACATTTGTGCAACTTGACAATATTTTGCATCTACACAATAAATCACCCATAATGACTCAAAACGGACTCAAAAAAGCATGAAATGGTCCTTGAATACCTTATTACATGCAATTAACTCAAGTAAAAAAAAAAAAATTGACCCCTCTTAGGGCATGAAAACCTAGGTGCCCCTGGACCCAATACTCCTGGGGAATAAAAGATTCGAGTTCCACTTGAATGGATGGAAGAAATAGGAGAACTATGCTTGGAAGCTCTTATCTGATGTCTTTAAATCATAGAATATTTTCTTCTTTGAAATAGTCCCATGCTTACTTCATCTTCACTTTAGGTTTCTTGAACACTTGACAAAGGTATTTGAACTTGTCAAAAGAAGCATGTCCCCCATCTACACCTGTAAATTCTTCTTCCAACAGTGCCTTAACAACTAAAACAATAGCTCTATGTTATATATGTGGAGCATCAAACACAAGTTGTATGTTTCCTTTTACTTGAAGGGACTAAAACCTACTTGCAACTACTGAAAACCCAAGTTGACAAAACATATAACAATTATAGAGACTATGCTGCAATTCTCTTTTTAGAGGTACCTCATTGAATGAAAATTGGAATTGATTAGTCCTTCCAATAGATTGTTCATACTCTTCCTCCTACACTTGGATGAAAATAATGGTAACATTGTCCTCTGAAACTACTTGTTGAGCAACATCACTAGTTATGTCTTCTTTCCACTGCTTCTCACACTCTCCTATTGATCCTTCAACATGGAAACATTTGACTGGAGTACCTTAGTTTGCAAATCCATAATGGAAACTTTATCTTCCCCATCTACAACCCTCTCTACTATCCTAGTAGTAGACATAAAGCATTTTGCATCCCAAACTCAAATGGCATATGGCTCACATGGTGAAATAAATGGAAATATCTATCCTTGCATCCTAACAACTAAAAATATGAACCCTACACTATGTGTACCAACAACTCACCTTGCTCAACTTGCACTCTCTTCAAACAAATATAAATGATTGATCCTTTTCATTGGGAATAAAGAATGTGAAAACTCATCCACAACTATGTTTATATTATCCTTCAACATGTACTTTGGATCTTCCATGGAAAATCATAAATTTCAACTATTGTCATGAAAGTATAGGGTCTAATCATGGTTTCAAAATCCACCTTTTCCTCCTTCATGGACTATGGCCCGAACTCTTTTTGACTCATCAACATCACCTTGGACCCCACTTTTGGTTTTTTGTCTTCCTTCTCTCTAATGTGTACAAACTCCTTCTCCCTCACCAACATAGCACTAGAACCCATTTGTGATTCATGACCTTCCTCTTTTAATGGTGTGAGGGTGTAGGAAACTCCATCTTTCTCTATGACATATATATTTTTCCTACCATCATGCTTACAATTCCTATCATATTTCCAAGGCCTCCCAAAAAGAAAATGGAAAACATCCATTAGTATTACATCAAATAATACCCTATCCTTATAACCCCCTATGCGAAAATCTATCCAAATTTTTTTATTCACAACTACTTGATTTAACTTAAGTACAAAGAGCGATACCATTTTAATTTATATTTCATTTTAAAAGCCATGATTTCTTGAAAGAATCTTACATTACTTACATTTTTTGTGCACACTAGGTTTCCCCTTTTTAGGCTTCTTTTTGATCTCCTTCATAAGGATTGGATCACTTTGTAATACCTGATTCTCTAAATGCATTTTTACTGAGAGGTTTACAAAACATCATTTCTGATTCTTCATATCTTTCGCATGTGACAGGTATCCATCTTGCATCCAGGTGATCTTGGATTCTAACATGGTATCAGAGCTCCAGACCTGCAGCTGCTTGTTCGTGATCTGAAGATATGGCCTCTCTGTGAGTTTTGAGTGCAAGGGTTTCCAATGTGCATCTTTTCGCGAAGATCTCGTAGCCTATTTTTGGCTTTCTACTTTTGGGCTCAAACGACACGCCATCGCCGCGAAGTGCCAAAACCTTAGAAATGCCTATCAGCTTCGCTGATTTCGGTAGTTGACTCAGAGGCAATTTTTTAACTGGGGTCAGACGCTGCAAAGACGCAGATCGTGAGGTTAAGGAAAAATTTCAAAAAATTAAAATTTTAAAATTTTGCGCTTCTACGCGTAGTTAGTACGCTATCGCCAGGTTAATTTGCATGCCAACGGGCGGGCGCTTCTAGCGCATCTTCACCATCGTCGCGAACATCGCCGGCCAACCTAGCTCACAAGCCCCTTTCTCCGCAGTCCTATGGAGAACCAGAGCCTAACCCGGTAATTCAACCAGGCCGGGCTGAATATGCAAGAAAGGGTATATTCGACTCGCACGAATATTTCGGCCTTTTGGCATATTCTTGACGGGCCGCAAATTTTTGCTTATACTGACGGCCAGATGGCCGTCAATTTTTTTGTAGTGAACCGATGACATCAGCATGACGTCAGCCGTACGACGGCCCCTCTTTGGCCCCTCCTAACCCTAGTTTTTCCTAAAAGAGCAATTTTTTTCTTTTGGCCATAACTTGGGCATACAGTATCAAAATCAGGCAAACAAGATATCGCCGGAAAGCTGGTTCTGAGCACTTTCCAGTAGTGCTATTTATTTTTTAGTATTTTACTATTTTCATGTATTTATTGCTGTTTGAAGTGAGATGTTTTTTTGGACTTCAGAGCTCATAACTTTTTGCCACAATGTCCAATTTTTGCCTCGTTTGCGGCGTTGGAAAGGTATTGAGGAGCTCTATGTTGCTGTCCATGCACTTTTTTTGTATCTTTCCCAGGTTTATGCATGTTGTCCTATTTGGACATTGTAGACATTATGGGCTCCCTTTGCATGTATTTCTCTTTTGTAAACGCACTGAGATAAAGTGCCTCAACATTGTATGTGTTGTATTGGACTTCTTGCACATCACTTTGTGATATATTTTGTACTCACACTATATTATAAAGTGCCATGGGGGGTTGTGTAGTGCCTTTGTTTTGCAATCACACCTTTGTCTGGTGAGTGTCCCTCCACGACAACAGTGGATCCATATGATTCCAGCCTCATGTATGTGTGCTTTATTTTGCACACCACTTTTTCAGTTGCAGGTGCTTTCTTGTGCACTTTCAGATGCTCTTGGTTCCTCTTCTTGCACTACTTTCTGGCATTCATTTTTAGTGTACCTGTCACGCCTCTCCCTTTTCAACATTATGGGGGGGTTTCTACTATTGGTGTTAATGCTTCTCTGGTTTCGCCTTGGAAGGGATCTTCCATTCTCTGTTGATTAGTGTTCTTCAGACTATTGGTACTTGTGCCATCTGTATCTTCGTTCCAGATGTTTTGCCTTTGTTTGCCATCTGATTCGAGTAGTGTCATTGGGGGCACTCATGCAGATTGTTGTCTTCTTGATCCTGATCATCATATCTTCAGAGGAGGTTCTTCGGCACCATAGCAGTCATCTTTTGACAGAGTTTGCAACTTTTTCATGCTTCTGTGATGTTCTACATGTTCTTCTTTTTCAGGACATTTCCTTGATTTGGAGGCTTTTCAGTCCTTCAATCACCTTTGATCTCTTTTTGGAGTAGAGTTTTGATCCCACGAGGTTTTCTCTATTTCTCCACTTTATAGAGATCTTCTGTTTGTACATGGGTACCTTACTTGGCCTTGTTTGCTCGACCCATCTTTGCTTTCTACGCATCTTTATTCTAGTGTTTTAGCTTCTTCCCAAGTTCATCTTGTTAGTGCTAGAGTAATAAGTTGTTTTACTTAATTAATTTAATCATATTGGTTAATTAATTAAGTCACTTATTCCTCTTTATTACTTAAGCTAAACTTAGGCACATTAATAATTAATTATTAATTATTAAGTGTGCACACTAGGGTTTCCCTTTTTAGGGTTTCTTCATCTCCTTCATAAGGATTGATCACTTTGTAGTAATTGATTCTCTTAATGCATTTTTACTGAGAGGTTTTACAGAGAACATCTTTTTCGGTTCTTCATATCTTTTGCATGTGACAGGTATCCATCTTGCATGTAGGTGATCTTGGATTCTAACAGTAGCATGAGGAATCCTTTGTAATTTCAATTTCTCAATGATTTCAAGAGAAACCAAATTGTCTGTACTACCAGAATCAATAACAACCTTGCAACACTTACCTTGGATTTTACATGTAGTTTTGAAAAGAGGCTTCCTCTGTGGTGGCTCCTTCCCCATTGGCCCTTTCAATAGAGTCCTTCTCATCAACAAAAACTATCCAATATTTGGTTCTTCAAAATGTGGTGAGGAATGGACACTCACAACATCATCTCCACTTTGTGCAATCTGATTTCTTCTTTCTCTTCCAACAAAATTAGATGGATAGTCCTCAATACATTTCCATGCTTGGTGACCTACAAATTTATTGTACTTATAGCAATTCCTAGTAAAACCAATTGAACAACCTCTTTGTCCTCCAAATATGCCCCTAGAATCTGATCTTCTTCCCCTAAAACCACCTTTTGAATCTACAACTTCTTTTTGAACTCTACCTGTCTCTCCTTGACTCTCATATGACTTTCCTAAATCAGAAAATGTACCTCTTCCTCTATAATTCCTTTATTTACCCCTTCTTTTCTTTTCTTTCCTTCTCCTAAACTTATCTTCAGTCTTGGTGGCCAATTGATA
>VDFB02214531.1:0-22504 GCA_007258455.2 Sequoia sempervirens
TTCTTGAAAAAACTAGTTTTGAAGGAGATGGAAAAAGCGCAATCTGATTCCAAATTTTTTGAAAAAAATATACTTAGAATCTACAAAAAAAATGTCACAAATCAGTAGTTTGCATCGTTTTCAAATTCCTCATGGTTTAGCTGCTATAGGTGCCCGAAAGTGAAGATTTAGTTAGAAAAAAATTAGTTCATTGTCTAGTTTGGCCAACAATTGTAAACTAGTAAATCATTACACACCACATAGCACAGAATCTGCACCAAAACTACAAAAAATATATAAAAATCTCAAAATAATGTCACAAGAAAAAGTCTCAAGGAATCCCAAAAAATAGAGCTTTTAGGCTTGATGATCAATATATAAAATGTCTCAACATAATAACAATGCCATATGCCCTAAACATTACTCTCCTCATTCCCTCAAGGTGAAGAATGAGGTGACTAATGCTCCCTCATAGGGACTAATCCTATCTGTTGAGACCCAACAGGATATCTCTATGAAGAACCTCATACTATGATAGATGGTCGGTTGTGATGTGACCTATGCCCTGATGATGATCCATGGCTATGGCTGGACCTATGCCCTAATGAATTCTTGTGACTATGGTGTGACTGATGTCTTGATGACTATCCAAATGAGGTGGATGGGCTCACACTGCTCTGACTCCTGTTGTTGTGGCTCTTTCTGCTACTCCTTGAGCCACTACCTGTTCCACTTCAAAATCGTGTAAGACTAGGCTCTCACTGCTCTACTGGCACATCTCTGTCATATAATATCCTATACTATGCTTGGCTAACACTCACCCTCACTCGTTCTCTAGCCACCTCTCCCACTGGCCCAACACACAACTTTGCAAACTCAAAAAACCAACTTTGTGCCTCCTACTACCTAACCACTACCTGGTCTTGCTCCACCCTAGTCACCTCCAACTCTGACTCCAATGTCCTAATCTGAGCAAGGGCTTCATCCAACCTACTCCACATATCTGTCAGTCATTGGTTGAATGTCACATCTTGAGGCAATGGTGGCCTCTCGGCTATATCCTCCTCACCCTCTATCATATGATCTCTGAGCTATCTCTCTGCATCATCCATATCCTCATCCCCACTGATATCTATCTCCTTCTCTCCCCCTATTGCCTCCTCTCCACCGACATCCAATGCATCCTCTCCTATAACCACATCCTCCTCCTTGGGAACATCCACCTCTACCTCCATCAAATGAGGTCCCTCTAGCTGCCCTCCCTCTTCCCTAACCTCCTCTTGTTAGTCCTAGTCTCTCTCCTCCTCCTCTCTCTCCTCTTGGATAGGTGAGAGTGATCCACTCATCCTCCTCCTCTGTCTTTTTCAAAACCACCTCCCACCGTCTCCTCCTCTCCTCCCCCTACCACCATCACCACCATCTCCTCTTTCCTCTCCATCATCACCCCCACCCTTGTCTCCTCTGCCTCCATCTCTCCCTCTCCCCCTGTTGCCATCCCTACCTCCTTGTCTTGCTTAACACACTCGTGGTAACAATGCTCATTGATCTACCCATGTCGACTGATCAGGATCTATCAAAGGAAGTGGCCTATGATTCTGCCACCATGCATCAAAATTTGGGTTGGTCCCTACATCTGCTAGTCCCCCACTCCATCCCCACTATTCTACTACTAAACCATCAATCTACTTCTCAGCCAATGGAAATGATATCAACGGTCCCCACACTGTCTCTCGAGACGATTGGGCATACCCCACAATGCCTTACAGGAACATCCTGCTACTCTCCAAATTGTCTTAGTACCTACCGACATAGGTACATATCTATAATCAGCAGAGACTACACTATCCACCCAATGAGATATATGAACTATTGGTAGAATGAAAAATGCTCCTCCTCTCCCGACCACTGTCCACAGTCCCTGTATGGCCTCCACACAAATCCCATCAAAGTATCAATATCATGGAACCAATATCCCATATCTCCCACTCGTGTTTGTGTCACTAATCCTCCATAAAGATACACATATGGCATCCCCTCAGCTAACTATCTTTGTACTGGCAGTTGAAATACTGGGATATGCTCCCAAGCCCATATCATCAGGAGTGTGGTCTTGTAGCTAATATTGGTCGACTCCCTGTATGTGACATCATGCAGCTGATGTTATAGAATCCCAAGCAAGCACGGTCCCTAAGCAAACATTGTCCTGATCCATCTCATCCTAATTAGAACATCTCCCATCCTATAAGGAATCCATGACTGCAGCGATTTGAAATCAATACCTCAGCTATCAAGGTACACAACATACAATCCCATCAGTCATAGTGCTCCACAAGAAACTCCTAGCTAACCTCATATCTGTGAATGCCTAGTTGTGCTATATCCTCATGCTTATAGTAATCTATAATGGTATGCAGTTCCCATCAAGGATCATAAACCACACGCTCTCCTCTGATTGAGATCTGTAGGATCCTGTAGACGTCCTCTAGTGCCACTGTGGCATTTCCTGTCGAAAAATGAAATGAACATGTCTCAGAGTGCCATCTCTCTGCTAGTGTTGTAAATAGGCCCCTATTTTCCCAAACAATGGGCATATAGTTCATGTGAAACAATCCTAATTGCATCAGTTTCCTCTTCTCACCTTGCCTCAACTAATCTTTGAATGCATACATCACCAACCAAAACTCTCGTGTGTAGATGGGCGGTAATCATTTTTGCACACAGAAATGATGGTTATCACTTTATTGAAAATCATCCTTATCATATAACAAATAAAAAGTGCACAACTAAAATGAGCCTAAACTGAGTCAACTCTGGCCATAGTCAGTTGCATCGTTCTACTCTTTAATTGTGTTTTGAAAATCATATGTGTTTTTTTCTTTTGCAGATGCACCGTGATACAATGATTGTGTCATTTGGCCTTGTAGATACATCACTTTGTTGCAATTGTATCATTCCCTCAATTAGTTGTGCCATTTTTTATTACTTGTGTTGAATCAACCCACTTTTATGTCTCATTCTAGCAATCACGTTGCATGACCTAGTGGATGTTTTTTAATTCAGCACTTGTGTTGCACAAGCTCGCATTTGAGGTGCTTTGACCTATAACCTACCCTGTCCCTTGCATTTGTGTCACAACGCATCAAATGCGTGCAACATGAAAGTGTTTGCGTGTGTCATGCATGCAGATGCATTGAATTACCAAATGATGCATCTGAAGCCCTAATTTTGACACCCTAAAAATCATGTAAAACGATAAAATTACAAAGTGGGTATCTAGGGTACATATAGGTGGCTTTGCACCCTCTAGCCGTCGATAGGTTTGTACTCGGTATCTCTGATGATCAGTCTCCAGAATTGTCATCTTCACGCAAGGGCCTCTCACTTTGAGCTTATTGACATGTTTGACTACACTTTTTGACATGTTTGACCACCCTTTTGATTACCTTAAACTCATCAAAATTCAAAATCGATTGCACCCTTGTTTTTCTGGTCATCAAATTGACTTATCGGGACACTTTCCAAAAAAATTCGGCACTAGGCCAAAATTCACAAATTTTCTCGAGGGGGCATAGATACCTTGTACCCTCACTAGGGCATATCCTAAATTGATTTTTCTTTGCCACAATGCGATAAAATACATTAT
Organism: Sequoia sempervirens; assembly: GCA_007258455.2. NCBI lineage: Eukaryota > Viridiplantae > Streptophyta > Pinopsida > Cupressales > Cupressaceae > Sequoia > Sequoia sempervirens. The sequence continues at coordinate 3,623 of VDFB02214531.1, forward strand.
GAAAAAGAGGGGGAAAATGTAGACACATAAATTTGACCTAGGCCTACAAACTTTATTTTTCTCCACATTTCTTCTCAAACATAATTAAAATATTTAAATTATGTCCTCTTCTCCAAATTCAACTATTAATTAAATAATTCCCAATTATTTAATTAATTAATTCATGAATTTTATTCACCCTGACTATTTAAATAAATAAATTACATTTATTTCATTTAAATACGTAACAATTTTTTTTTTTACTTTAATATATGTAGCTCATTTGTGTTTTACTTATCAAAAAAAAAAATCTCCCACTTTCTATTTTCCTACTAGGTAAATAATTTTAAATAATTATTCTTGTCACATGCATTCTGGACCTTTGATTTGATTTTCCTAAAATCAAATATCAGCCCTTCATTTTAAATTTTTCCCTAACCCTAATTGCCAATTGTCACATGCAATTTCAACCTTTGATCTTAGAGCATTTCTCAACTAACAATCTTAGCCATTCATGTAAAATTGACTTTTCTATAAAAAAGCAATTTCAACCTCATTTGGACATCTTTTGACTTCATGGTTTCATGCTTCAGACTTTATGCTTGCACATATTTTGTACTTGCACTTGTTGAGTAGAAATCCTTCAATATTTTCTTATGTCTTAGTCATAGGTCATAATTGCTCCTTAAAATCTTAGGGCAAACATCATTTTACAACAAATGGAGAGGGGCAATGAAGGTCAATCATGGAGGACATGAAGGTTGCTTGGTGAAATTATTCCTTTCTTTATGCTATTTCCTCCTTTGTGCTTCATTGTTTACCTAGGGTTTGTTTTATGCATTTTATTTCATGCAAACCTAGATTTTTACCTTATTACAACGCCAAAAAATTCCTTTTTGAAATGCTACAAGGGAAAACAAGGGTTTATGAAGGAAAACACACATTTTGATGAACAAAGGGATTTGTAAGCACTTGTTTAAGGTCGTTTCGAGTTTGGCCACCCCTGATCTACATAGAACTAGTATCAAGGCATAGGTTTGATCTAAAGAGGGAAAATGTTGAAGAGAAGAAGAAACAAGATGCCTCCAAAAGGGAATTTTTTGGATAGAGAGATGAATGAAATGAAGGAGAATAATGCAAGAAAGATGAGACAAATGAAGGAGGTTCAAGAATCCCTTGAAGCCAGGCTTGTTGTAGTGCAAATAACTCATAGGAGAGGAATGATGACAGGAGACTTGAGTGACTGAGAAGAAGAAGAAAGGGAAGAGGAAAGTTCCTAAACAGGGTCTGAGGAAGAGATGGATCTTGGTGACTTGAGGATGGAAAATCTATTGAAGGAAGTGAAGGGAGAAGGTCCCAAGATCAAAATGGATTTACCCATGTATGGGGGAAAATTGGATAGTGAAGAACTCCTAGATTGGATAGGAGAAATCGATAACAACTTTGATTATGAAGATGTGCCAAAAGAGAAAAGTGTGAAGTTGGCCAAGACAAAGTTGAAGGGCCATGCCTTGCTTTGGTGGGATTATGTACAAGATGAGAGGAGAAAGAAGGGGAAGTCTAAAATCGCCTCTTGGGATACGATGGTTACTAAACTCAAAGGAAAGTTTCTACCCGATGATTACACTATTTAGTTGTTCAATAGGCTTCAAAAACTTAAGCAAAAAGAGGTGGATGGCACACCTATACTAAGGAGTTATACAAATTGAGCATAAGTGTAGGTCATGTAGAAGATGATGTGGAAAAAGTGGCAAGATACATCAATAGGTTGAGGTATAACCTTCAAGATGAATTAAGCCTCACCAATCCAAGAACAACAGAGGAGTGTTACCAATTGGCCATCAAGGCTGAAGATAAGTTGAAGAGAAGACAAGAAAAGCAATGCAAGGGTAGAGGCAGAAATTCTAGAGGAAGAGGCACATTTTCTGGTAGGGGGTAGTCCCAAATATTACAAGGAGAATCAAGAAAAAATCAAGAACAAAGTTCAAACTCAAGGGGCAGTGTTAGAGAAAGGAGACCCAATAATAGGGGTAGATTTGGAGGCCAAAGAGGAGGATCAAGTGGATTTACAGGAAAATGTTACAAGTGCAATAAATTTTTAGTCCATCAAGCATGGAAATGCACTAAAAATCAGTCCACTACTTCATTTGGAGGAGAAAGAAGAAATCAGTTTGTGCAAGGAGAGGACAATGAGAGTCTCTCATGGTGAGAAAGACTTTGATAAAAGTGACAATGGAAAAGGAACCTCCACAAAGAAAGTCTCTTTTCAAAACTACATGTAAGTTCCTAGGTAAATGTTGCAAAGTAGTGATTGATTCTAGTAGTACAGATAATTTGGTTTCAGTTGAAATGGTTGAAAATATTAAGTTGAAAGAATCCCTAATACCACTCCATATACAATTTCTTGGCATAAAAAGGGTAACAATTAGTTGTAAATGAATAAATTTGGGTTGATTTTCATATAGGAGGATACAAGGATAGGGTTTTGTGTGATATAATACCAATGGATGTGTGTAATTTTCTTTTGGGAAGGCCTTGGCAGTATGATATGAAGGCTATCCATGATGGGATGAAGAATACATATGCCATAGAAAAGGATGGGGTTTCATACACCCTGACACCTTTGAAGGATAAAAACCTAGATTCTAAAGTAGGGCCTACTATGATGTTGGTCAATGAGAAGGAGATCCTAAATAACTTGGAAGAGGAGAATGTGGGATTCACTATCATAGTAAGGCCTAAATCTGTCAGCGTAGTAGAAAAGAAAGAGGAGTTACCTTTGGAGGTGAAAACATTGTTGAAGAATGAGGAAATAGTGGTGGATGAGATTCCTAACACCTTGCCACCTATGAGGGACATAAGCCACCATATTGATTTCATTCCAAGGGCTAGTTTTCCCAACAAAGCTACTTACAAGATGACTCCACAACAAAATGAGGATATTAAGAGGCAAGTGCAAAAATTACTTGACAAAGGGATGCTTGGGGAGAGTTTGAGTCCTTGTGTGGTTCCCACAATCATAGCACCAAAGAAAGGTGGTGAGTGGAGGATGTGCACTAATTCCAGGGCCATTAACAAGATTACAATAAGGTATAGGTTTCCTATTCCAAGAATTGAAGACCTAATGGATTGTTTGGGTGGTGCATGCTACTTTTCCAAGATTTCTCTCAAGAGTGGCTATCATCAAATCAGAATCAAACCTGGTGATGAATGGAAAACAACCTTCAAGACAAATGAAGGGTTGTATGAATGGATGGTAATGCCTTTTGGTTTGTCAAATTCCCCTAGTACTTTCATGTGCTTGATGAATGAGGTGCTTAAACCTTTCATTGGTAAGTTTGTGGTAGTGTATCTTGATGATATTCTTATTTTTAGCAAAACTAAAGAGGAACATTTTTAGCATTTAGATTTGGTTTTGAGAAGGTTGCATGAAGAAAAGCTAACGATAAACTTGAAGAAGTGTTAGTTCTTGAAAGCAGAGTTGGTGTACCTTGGTTTTGTGGTCACCAATGAAACTTTGAAGATGGATCCAAGTAAGGTTGAGGCTATCCTAAGCTAGCCTACACCAAAATCAATGGCCGAGGTAACAAGTTTCCACAGTTTGGTTAGATTTTACAAAAAAATCATAAGAGGTTTTAGTCATGTGCATGCTCCTATGATTGATACAATAAAGGGTGATAAAAGAAAGAGGTTTGTCTAGTATAATGAGGCTAATAGGAGTTTTTAATATTTCAAAAAGAAAGTTGTTGAGCAACCCATATTGACTTTTCCTAGTTTTGATAAGGTCTTTACCATTGAGTGTGATGCAAGTGGTCATGTTATAGGTGCAATCCTAAGTCAAGAAAATAGACCTATTGCCATTTTTAGTGAAAGATTGAATGAATCCAAGAAAAATTATTCTTCATATGATCTTGAGATGTATGCAATGGTGCAAGCATTAAAGAAATGGAGACATTATTTTCTTCCTAAGGAGTTTATAGTGTACACTAACAATCATGCTCTCCAATTTTGAATACTCAAGATAAACTCATTAGTAGTATGAAATGGGGTTACGAAATTTTACAGGTTTACTTTCACTGTACGCGCGCAAAAGGGGGCAATCTAACAGTGGAAGTCACATTGATTAGGAAGCTTCTCTCGCTTAGTCTTGGGAAATTTCAATTGAAGACCATGGGATTGGATTCTTTGAAGGTATGTACATTGATGATGCAGATTTTAAGACATTTATTATTCCAAGTTGGGAGCAGCACTTTGTAGCAACAATAATGAAAATTGGCTTTATTTTCTGATCCAAGATAATATATTGTTCAAAGGGGCACAATTATGCATTCCTAAATGTTCAATGAGGGATAATTTAATCAAAGAAAAGCATAGTGGCAGCCTTGTAGGTCACTTTGGTTTGGATAAAACCTTGGAGCAATTGAAGAGGCACTACTATTGGCTAAGAATGAAAACTAATGTGAGAAACTTTGTGGATAAGTGTACTATTTTTCAAAGGGCCAAAGGATATAGCACTAATACAGGGTTATAATATCACCAATCTAATAGGCCCAGAGATGATAAGCAAAGGGATTTTGTGACTAGAGTTTACCTAAGACTCAAAAGAGTTTGATTTGGTGTATGTTATTTGTGGGAATGAGGTTTTTCTAAAATGGCATCTTTGCTATTTTTAGAGCACCTTGATGATTCAAAAATGCAGGAACTTTCCTTCTTCAAAGAGGTGGTAAAAGTCATGGTTTTACCTCAAGTATTGTTTCAGATACGGGGACCATGCAGGCCACTTTGTCCCTTTTGGAGAACTCTATGGAAGAAACTTTTAGGCTCAAATTTGAGTTTAGTTTTTCTATCACCCTCAAAATGATGGAGTGGGTGGTAGCCCATGAATCTTAAAACCTCCTAGTTGCTACGAAACATTCCAACACAATGGGATCTGGTTTTGCCTCAAGTTGAGTTTACATACAATGATTCAGTGAATAGAAGTGTGGGAAAGAGTCCTTTTGAGATTGTTTATGGTATGTAGCCCAAGGGTGTGTTTAAATTGAGAGATTTTGGTGGGATGGAGAGGAGTGTTGAAGGTGATCAATTTTTTTGTGGCAATGTGAAATAGACCAACGAGGTTAAGGAGAATCTTTAAAAGAATGAGAAGTACAAACACTGCTAATCTAAAAAGGAGAGAGGTTCATTATAAGGTTGGAGAATTTGTTTTGGATCACTTGAGAAAGAAAAGGTTTCCTAAAGTGAAATACTGTAAACTACAAATGAAGATGATTGGGCCATGCAAGGTGGTGCACAAGTTTGGGGAGAATGCATATGAAATTGAACTCCCTCTTGGAGTTGTCATTTATCCTATTTTTACTATTTTTGATCTTTACCCTTATAAAGGGGATTTTTTTGTAGCTACTCATGTAGGTTCATCAGTGATTATAGATGAAGATTGGATCAAGGATCTTCCACCAAGCCAACCCTTAGAGTTGGAATGAATTTTGGACAAGAAGGAGCTTAAGAAGACGAGGAGAAAGGTCTACTACCAATACTTGGTCAAATGGCAAGTTATTGATGATATTATCAAACATGGTTGTACAATTGTAGGTCTATCCTCAAGTGGAACTTGAGTTTTCTTTGCCCAGGGAGTATGGTGAAGGGGCACTAATGGGTTTTCATGCCTCCAAGGGGGGTCAAAAGTTGATCTTTTGTTTTGTTTGAGTTTTTAAAATGTAATAAGGTATTATAAGACCATTTCATAAGTTTTTGAGTTGGTTTTGAGTCATTAAGGGTGAGTTAAGGTCTAGGTGTAAGAAATTTTCAAAGTTGCGTAAATGTTGTTAAAGCAACTTTTGCATCTTTTTGTAAAAAGTGCTCATAATGGTGTTTAGTTAGTTTGTAATTTGAAATATGGTTATGAACTATTGGAAACATGTTGGAATATGTGTAAAGTTCCTTTTTTGGTGGAAGGAAAGTTTGGTTGATGACATTTTGAAAGATTGAATCAATAAAATCTTTGTTTTTTGCATTTTCTAAACGTAATTTGTTGCTACACTAAATTGTATGATTCTGTACGGTCCAGAAATATTATAAATTCAATTTTGGATGATAGAGTACTAAATATACTTTCATTTGGTGGTGGTTTCATGTGATTTCACTTTTTTTTGAGTGAGTTGTGATCATTTTCATGTAGATTGGTCGAAACCTTAGTTAGGGGAGCTACTATGTAAACAAAATGCAATAAACTCCATTCCACCAGGTGAAAACTCTTGAAACTTAGTGGAATGGAATATGTAGAGGTTTTCTTTATTTTTTCTAGGTTAGAAATGTAGGAGATGGGGTTTTCACATGTGGAGGAACACTGAAGAGGCTGATATCTTCATGTATCAGCCCTAGAAGCCCTAGTGAGTGTAATAAATTTGCTATTTGCAATTGGAGAATGATCCAAGTGGTGGAAGAAGTAGTTTTCAGCTATGTGGGATATGGTTGAAGCATTGGAATGGATTTTTAGATCCCAGAACACAATACCCTATTTCTACCAAGCCTAGTTTCTAATTTGGCCTAGTTTCAACAAGAGGACAATCAATTTTAGAGGAATTTTGTACAAAGAACACTACCCTAGTTTTGAGATATGTTCAATAATGGAGAAAAGGGTATCTGAAACAAGTTTTCTTTTTGGGAGATAAGGTTTGGCTGGGAAGTTATTCCAAAAAATTCCTTTCTGAAAGGCGACAAGGGAAAACAAGGGTTTATGAAGGAAAACCCACATTTTGATTAACAAAGGGATCTGTAAGCACTTGTTTAAGGTTGTTTTGATTTTGGCCACCCCTACTCTACATCAATTATTCAATCTATTTAATATTTCTAACATGGTATCAAAGCTTAGATTTTGAGGTTTTTGAGTACTTGGATTCCTGATTAAGAGATTGGAGTTTTTTTATGATCATGCAAATTCTCATATGCTCTTCCCTTTCATTTCAATATGACCTAGAGAATTGGAAATGAATTATGAAGATCTATTAATCCTATATTTGTATGTGTTTTTTGGTGAGATCTAGTTATTGTAGCTATTTTGGTTATAGTGGCAACATTTTTGACTATCCCATTATGTTCCAGAGGCTTGAGAAAGTCAGATTTGGCTTTTGTTTCACTTAATTTTGCCACCATATGACATAGTAGCAAACAAGGGTTTGAAGCTCAGATCTGGCGAACAACTTTTTGCAAGAGCATTTTCAGCCCAAACAGAACTTGGAATTGTGTTCAAATGGCCAAAAAACCCCTATTCTAATATTAAAAAATCTATTTTAGATGAATTTGATTTTTGGAAAAAAATTATTTTGTCGGGGGGTCATCACTGTAAGCTAAATTTAGTCATTTTTTTAAAAAAATAAATTTTTGCTATGGTGTCTATTTTTGAAAACTAAGATATTGCTGGAAAGCTAGAGATGAGTACTTTCTATCCACAAAGGTATTGAAAATAATTTTTTCCAATTTTTGCTAGATATTGCAGGTTGAAGGTGTTGTTGCATTTTTCTTCAATGGACCATAACTTTCTCTCTAGAGCTCCATTTTTTGGAAACAAATAGACATTGGAAAGGTATTGAAGAGCACTACACAACTACAAGGATAATTTTTCTAGATTTTGTCTCAGGTTCATTTTGTATCAAAATATGTAATTCTGGCTAGTTTAATCCTATTGAGCATTGAAAGCTTTGTAAATGCACTAATCGTAAAGTGCCAACATTGTAATATCTTGGGGGGTGATTTCTAAGATTAGTGGAAAGGGGGGTGTCTCTAGATGTCTCTTTTTGCATTCACTTAAATTGGTTTGATTTGAATCAATATTTGGAGGATTATATAAATAATTTGCAATCGCAAACTAAAATAAACTTCCATCTATGGTGGCTTAAGTATGTCTCTTAAAAAATATTTTCATCCTTCTATTATCAAGCTAACTTCAAAGAACTATTTGTCCTGGAGGCAAGGGATAAAGAATCATTTCCTTGAGCAAGATCTACTAGTCTATCTCCTTGGGATCGTTCTTGAGCCAAGTGGCTATAATCAAAATAATGCATGGTTTAACAATAATGACATGGTCTATGGACTAATATGTCTTACTCTTCTTGGGGATATTCTACATCATGTAGAGCCCATTGAGTGCCCTTTTATTGATTGGACCATCATCTAATAGTTGTATGAAGACTTTGGATCTTCATTTGAAAGTGATGTTTCCTTGTATAAATAGACTATTGTGGATAATACTAAGACTTATAGTGCCCCATCTTGTGTGGACACATCTCATGCGGATGATCAATTCGTTGATTCCCATCACACATACGTATTGCAACTTCAGATTCTAGAGATGCTTCATTGAGAGCATTTAGTTATTCACTATAGTAGGATCATTTATGTCTTCTGGATTCAATCCATTAGGACCAATTTCTACCCAGTTGAGGTAACACCCATAGATGCTGAACCCCAAGGACAACTAAACAATAATTACAGCTGGGCACTTTTAGAATAACGCAACATACATGAATACATTAATTCATATCATATATTTCATTAAACATATTCACTAACACATATACATCCCCATGCAGGGTACACAGAGGAGCCATTACATTTCTTGAGATCCACACAACAACGTAAGGCCAATCCAAAGATATAATCCATAACAAAATTAACAAATATAACACATATATGAAAATCATTGAAAAGAAACCATCTGAGTACATAAATACAACATATGCATATTTAACTTAACACATTGAATAACAATTGCCACGGCCAATATCCACACCGAGTTAACATTACATTACAGTACAATGTCCTAAAGATACAATGATACAAGAGTGTTTCCAATATCCACGGAAACCATACAACAAGAATCATGATACAAATGAATAGATGAAAACTGGCTCCATGACGGATACAACTCTGGAGTCGCTGCAACCACACCAATCCGCACCTCTCGATCCTCGATTGGGGACCCAATGGGGTGCCTTGCGTTCACCGAGCCATGTGGGTCGAAGACCCACCCGTGCTAGGAGCTGACAAGAAGAGTCCTCAACCAAGAACATCCAAACATGGAATCACAAGACTCAACGCCATACAAAAGTATCATAAAACTCAAGAATTACAAAGACATAATCCACAACATCCAAGAGTCATTAACATAACTTAAAATCATAAATCTCATCACATAAATCAAAGCAATGACCAGTAACAAGTAACCAAAGGATGATTATGAAATACTTCCAAATCAAACTGAATTAATAAACATAATACAATTCCAAAATGCAATTAAACAATACAATAACATCATATCACAGTATTATAAAAATACGAGATCGTAATTCCAATATAAATGAGATCATACAAGACCACAAAATATACTAAAGATGTATTAAAACAATATTCACAACTCAAAATAAATCCATATATCAACAATCTAAACCAACTCCCACGACCTACTTCCAGAGGAACTCAATAAAGTAAAACACATGGGCAACTAGGGGAGAGCGTCATCGCATAGTCCTACATGGGCTGTCCTGTGCTCTTCCTCCCAACTGGAGGCGTCGGTCCATAGGGTGACTCATGCGGAGCTGTAGACCTCTCGTGAAGGCACAGTCCGCGACCTTGTCAACCCACGGCCTTCTGACCTTCCATTAGTGCAAAAGCTTTTAATGAGAGCGAGGCATCAAACTTTTTAAGTCATACGCATGATATTGCACAGCAACCATAAGTTGGTATTGGGTTTTCACTTGTTTTATACTCGTGGGTTATCACGAGCCCTTCCCATGGAAATGGGGCGATGGCCCCACAGAGCCACTTTCTCACAGGGACCCAACAGCTGCCAAAAGCGGAGTTTGTGCCATCATAATTTGAACCCGAGAATCACAATGAAGCATGCGAGGCATTCCCCATCGCTCTAAATAAAATAATCAAAGTCTCAACAATTCCGTACAACCCTTTCAAAATCATGAAACCAAACCACTTGCCACATCAAGGGCACAAAAAGAAAGAGAACATCAACTGACAGTCATCTCAAGCCTCTGGAAGCCAAAAGAATGAAAAACCCACAAACGAGGGTAAAGTGAAGCATCAAGCGTTTTTCTCCAATAATTCCAAAACAAGGATAAAATTTCCTCAAATATGAGAGTAACTCAAAAGCCATAAAAAGGGAAGAATCATCAAGACCCAACCACAAGCAACAATGGTGTCACCTCAAGTAGGGAAATGCAAAAGAAAACCAACCTTTAAACAAAATCACATAATAAACCAAAAGCCACCAACTAGGTATTCCACGGGAGACCTCAATTTTCTCCTCACAAGAACCCCCTTATAGTGGTACGCAAATCACCTTCATAAAAACAACATTGCAATGACAACAATAATTGCAAGGCCCCAAAAACTATTTTCAATTAAAATATAATGAGTGAATACATTGAAATAAGATCAACAACTCCATCCGGACTACATAATCAATCTTCGATACAAAATAAATCAGAAATTCAAGAAGATCAACCATCCACAACTCATAAACCAAAACACGAGTTCCCAATTGCAACACAAATTAAATGACAAAGGATTCCTTAAATCCAAATTAATCTCCAAAGGTATTCATACCAATACGGAAATGTCCAAAACCCATCCTTTAATAACAGAGGTAAAAGCATGCAACCAAGCATCCAAGGGACCAAATTAAAGAACACCTTAAATACCCAACCACTCACAACTCCACCAAACATTCGCATAATAAACAACAACCAAAAATTCAAACAAGAACAATATTTAATAGCCAATCAATTAACAACCAGGACTAAATGACTTTACAACTTACCCATCTAAATTACCCAATTAACTAAACAATTTATGATAATCATCACAAGTATTCTAAAAGACTTATCCATAAAGAGAGCTTACAAATCAACCATTAAATGAATATAAAGGAAGTCAATTTTCAAAAGATTAAAATCCCATTTCACCGATAAACTATCCAATTCGAGAATACCCTAATCAATCTCTAACTATGCCCATACATTTAAATTTCCCCTTTCATCATACTCACTTAACATTCACTTCCAATATTTAAATTAATTGTGAAAACCATTTAAGACCAATTGTCTATACTTTAAAATGACCATAATAACAATATTCTAAATTCTTAAACTACATATTAGAACTTACTACCTTAAAAACTTAAATCTATCTAAATAAATTTACACACACAATTACCCTTTAAAGCCACTACGTATTTATATATATATTAATTCTTTTTTTTTGAGGAGGGAAAGTAATAAGAGAATAGATCTGTTCTAAGAATCCAACAATACTACAAGATGAAATTTCATAAAAATAAATAAATAAAAAGAACAACTTATTTAATCCCATAATAAATTCTATTCCCAAAAATATTCACACTTAAACAAGAATTAAATAAACAATGCTGTCATATATCCGTAATTGATTTTTCTATTAACTTATCCTCTTAAATTGGTAATTTAATAAATCAAAAAATAATGATAAACAAAAGATTTCTTTCTATTTTATTATTATTTCCATTATACCAGATTCTGTTTTATTTTAACAGAAAAAGAAACAGAATATATTTTTTTACAAAAATAAATAATACAGCATTAGTTAAATCAGAGGAATCAGAATAAATAAATTAATAAATATATATATATATACATATTCACAAATTGCCCTTCTATTATATTGTCCTATCAAAATTTCACAAATTAACAAATTACAGATATTTCTTTCTAATTTCACATTTCCACTATAAAAAGAATTTTATTATGATCGTACTAGCAAAATGACCAAACTGATTATAGACATAATTAATTGATAAAATTACCAGTTAAATTAATAAAATCTAATTAAATAAATTAATACATATATATAAATATAAATATATATATATATACATATATATATACATATATATATATATATATATTTATATATATACCATATCATATACTACATATATACTCTTTCATATATACATATATATATATATACATATATATATATATATAACATATACATATATATATATATATATATATATATATATATATATATATATATATATATATTATATATATATATATCTCTCATTTATATACCCTTATATATATATAAATTGCCCTTAAAACTTGTGAAAATTTTTTGTTTTATTAACAATTACCATATACCCTTTTAAGTAGGAATTGAAATCCCAGCATACCAAGCGAGGGGACAAAGGGCCGACGTGATCCTGAGGCATCCTGGCCGATCCCGACGGTTGTGGAGTGGGCGATCTCACGGACTATCCGCAACGATCCGACGGGCTGCCGTGGCACCGTGAAACACCCAATGCATTTGCAGGTGGTGGGGTATTGAAGGTGAGAGCCATCACCGGTCACGCAAATTTTTATTTTTATTTATTTATTTATTTATTTTTTAAATAATTTCAAAATACATTTATTCGGCGAACTTTAACCTTATTTAAATTTTCATTTTTTTTATTTTTATTTTTAAAAAAACTATCTTTGTATTTATATATATATATGTGCATACATATATGTATATATATATATATCTGATATATATATATATATATACATATATATATTGTATAAAAGAATATTTGAATACAGAGAAACATAATGCAATTACTGTTCAATACAAATACACAGAATAACTTTGTAAAATTTATCTACAATTGAGGATTTTCACAACCCCGAATACTCAGAGATGACGTTATTCTTTTACTGGTTTATTATTATTTTTAACTTAAAACTACAGTAACCCTGCTCAATTCCAGAATTCCAACAAAATTCTACTTTAAAAACATAACAATCCCAAACCCCAGTAAGATTTTCTTGATTGGAAAACAGTCCCAAATATTTCTAAGGATTCGCGAATTTTCTACATGCATTAAATCTCAATCCAGGAGAAAATTTTAACTAGCAAAGAGGGTAAAAACTTTATTGAATCAAAACAGCAATACAAAGTCCAAAGAAGGAAGCCACAAGGGGCCAAAACAACAAGAATTAATTCACACCCAAGAAGCACCTCATATCCTCAACAACCCACTCCTCAAGAACAGGGGCCATATCAACAGGGAGATTGCTCCAATCATCCACAGACCAAGAATCAGTCTTTTCCGACGCCCATCTAGCCAGCCCATCAGCCACCATATTCCACTCCCGTGGAATATGGCGGAAAACAATGGATTCCAAGGTAGAGCACAGAGAAATAATCTGTTTGACAACCACAGCTAGCTGCCAGTTCACATCCTCCACATTTCGATTATTCAACATATCAATAACCACCTGAGAATCAGCTTCACAAACAATCCGCCGCCATCCAAGGGAAACCGCACGCTCAATCGCCAAGAGAATAGCGCTTGCCTCCATAAGATTATTAGTTTGCAAACCACGATACATAGAAAAGAAGAAAACCACCACTCCAAGGCTATCTCTACCAATACCACCAACCCCAGCATGCCCAGGGCTACCCCTAGATGACCCATCTGTATTAATTTTCAACTCCCCTAGAGCAGGTGGGCACCAAAAGCCCTCACGAGCAACCCTCTCACGCCCACGCCTACGATGCACTTTGCTCAAAATACACTTCTCCCCTGTGGCAAGACCCAGGGAATTTACAACACCCAAGTCCCCAGGATCAATCGGCATAGACAGGTCACACTTTGCAGTCAAAGTCTCCAGCAAAGCCCCAAGAATTCGCCTCCAAAGTTGCCCCACAAGCAATTTTTTATCCAAGAATATTCTTCTGTTACGTTCCAACCAAATTTGCCAAACAATCAAACTAGGACCAATGCTCCAAGCAATTTTAAGAAAAGAGGTTTTAGCAGGAGAAGAACCCTGTCTCTTCCAAAAAACCTCCAAAGAAGAGACATGGCAACACGGTAAGCTCCAAAGATTCCACCAGTGATGCCAGATAGTCTTAACAAAAGAACACTGAAAAAAGAGATGTGATAAGCATTCATCATGCTGACCACATAGAATGCACATGCAGGGGCCCTGGAACCCACGTTTGCAAAGATTATCCCAAGTAAGACACTTACCTTGAACCACGAGCCAAGAGGAAAAATTACACTTAGGCCAAGCAAATTTATTCCAAGCATGCTTCCACCAAGAAACCTGGGAGCTTCCAAAGACCTGTTTATCCAAAACCTGATAACCAGAGGCAACCGAAAATTTTCCTTTCAAGTCATGTCCCCAAGCAAGCACATCAGCCCCTTGGAGAGAATTGCAGACACGACTCGATAAAATCTTAGCAAGCTCTTGGCGATCCTCCACTGCACCACCAGGAGGCCAATCCAAGGGGCTCTTCCACCTAGACACATAAATTTGACCCAAAGATTGTTGAGATTTAAAATCTGCCACATGACTCCAACCCGCCTCCACAAAAATCTGGCACAAATCTTGGAGATGGGGATGAGATGACACAATGGGTGGGTATCCACCCCAAGAATCATACCAGAAAAGAGCATCTCGACCCCCATTACAAATCCAAAAAAGTCCCTGTTTAACCAACTTGGCACCACGTTTAAGGGTACTCCAGATCACAGAGCCTTTCCCCTCCATACTAAACCTTGCTACCTCCCTACTTTCTACCGCCCCCAAATATTTGAAGGTCAGGATTTTAGCCCAGCACATATGTTGTTGAGAGCACCAACGCCAATACAACTTAGCAGCAAAGGCCTGCCCATTCAAATCAGTCCGCCGTAAAAAAAGACCCCCTCCTGCTTTGGCCTACAAACAACATCCCACTTCACCAGACTCCATTTTCTATGCAGAAGATTACCAGCCCACAGAAACTGACGAGAGAATTTCTCGAAATCTCTAATAAAACTTGAAGGAGCAGAAAGAACAAAGCATTTTATAAACAAGAAGAGCACGGACCACATAGACTTTAAGAGGGGTCCCTTTCTGCACTGTTGAAAGCACGCGGTCAATGACAGCTAATAATCTGAGAGCACCATCCAAGGTGCTCTTGCCCAGGCCTTGCCCCAGGGAGGCTGGGCCATAAGAGGGATTCCAAGATAGGAAAAAGGAAGCGAACCAATTTGAAACCGAAGGATACCAGCAATTCTCCTTTGAATACCTTTAGGAGTGTGGAAGAAATATATGAAGGACTTCCCCTCATTTATGCATTGCCCAGAAGCTGCCAAGTAGCTGTCCAAAACACTGCGCCAATTGAGAGCCTCCTGAACCTTAGCCCTACCCATCAAGGCAGTATCATCTACAAATTGCAGATGAGACTGAGGGGGAATACCATCTCCCCAACTCCATCCCTGAAGCAATCCACTAGCAACCTGAGCACGAATGAGTCTTCCCAGGCCTTCCGCAAGGAGGATGAATAAGTAAGGAGATAGGGGATCTCCTTGCCTAAGGCCTCTAGAAGCACCAAACAAACAAGTGGGCTCACCATTGATAAGCACCGAAAAGGAGGAGGAAGTGACACAACTCGTAACCCATTCAATCCAACCCTCAGCAAAGCCAAAAGCTCCAAGGATTTTAAATAGAAAACTCCATTTAACACGATCATATGCTTTAGCCATGTCTAACTTGATAAACATAGATTTATCTTTTGAGGATTCCATAGAATGGATGGCCTCAGCAGCAATAACTACCCCATCCATGATCTATCTTCTAGCAACAAAACCCCCCTGCTCTTCAGAAATTAAGTCATCAAGCCAAGGCTTCAGCCTTTCTGCGATCAACTTAGTAATAATTTTATACACAACATTACATAGAGCTATAGGCCTAAACAAATCCAAGGAGTTAGCTCCCATCCTCTTAGGAATAAGAGCTAAAAATGTAGCATTTAGGGACTTCAACATTTGTTTATGTATAAAGGATTCTTGGACAACCTCTAAAAGGTCCAATTTAACCACTTCCCAGAACTCTTGAAAAAATTCAATGGAGAATCCATCAGGCCCAGGAGCTTTACCTTTCTTCATCTGGAATACAACCTTCTCAAGCTCCGACAAGGTAATAGGAGCAAGCAATGATTCATTCATTTCATTAGTCACCAGCTTCGGGATACAATCTAAAATTTTAGCTTCATCCTCCTCCGCAGGAGGCGAATCCTTAGAGAAAAGGGTAGAGAAATAATGAATGCATTTAGCTGAAATAGAGGCTGAAGAGGACAAAGATTCCCCATTAGGCAACAGAATAGAATAAATAGCATTACCTTGTCTCCGATCCTTAACTGAGTTATGGAAGAACGCAGTGTTTCGATCCCCAGCCTGGAGCCATTCAATACGAGACTTTTGTTTCCAAAAAATCTCTTCTCTTAACTCCCATTCCTCAAGCTCTTTTGTTGCAGCAACCTCTAATAAACTCAGCTCCTCTGAGAGGCCTTGATCTCGAATTTGTTTGGTAATTAGGTCTAAATTATCTCGTGCCTTTTGCTTTTCCTGAAATAAATTACCAAAATGCTGCCTATTCCATCTTTTCAATCTGTATTTAACATCACAGACCTCTTGAGAAAGGTACGGCAGGTGCCATATCTTTGCTCCCCAGTCCTTTCCTTCAGGAAAAACCTTCGAAGAAGTTGTCCCTAACAGCCACATGAGTTTAGGACTTCGGGTGCATCCACCCTTTTGGATTGAGGAGCACATAAACCACTTTAAGCAATAAATTAATGGTCAGACGACCATCCAAATTTGGAGACTTATCAACCACGTCCCCCACCCAAAAAGCTAGACGCTAAAAATCATCGGGTCTTTGAGAAATAGAGGCACTCTCATTCCTCCTATTATTCAAGTAAAAGATGTGGGCGGGCATCGTCATCACAAGATTCTAAAGGCGGAGATGACGTCACGGGTAATGAAGCCTCAACCTTGCAATACCACCAGGTTTTCTCGGCCAAACTCAGAAGTGATAGCGACCCAAATCACCTCCAATAATCCAAGGGATGGTAGGAAATAAGCTTGAACTAGATGGTGTTGGACCACAAAGTGCGGCGCCTATGACTCCAGAGGCAGCACATTGGAGAGAGCATTTGGGCACATGAGGCCACCATGGAAGGGAGGGACACAAGGCCCCCACCAGGAGGAGGTATCTTCACATTAAGTTCATGGCGTTGCCACCCCGAGGAAGACCTTGGCACCAATGCATTATGCCTTTAGGAACTAAATCCATCATACCCTCCACAGAGAGCTTAGTCTCCTACAAAAAAAGAACATCAGGCGAATGACACCTAATCAAATCCCGAACAGCTTTTTGTCTAGGGCCACTGTTCAAGCCCCTAACATTCCAAGAGAGAACTATCATTTCGAGGGGCATGAAAAATGCGAATCTAGAGTCTTGACTGACCCTGACTCCACCAAAGTCTCCCCTATCATCTTAATCTTTTCCTCATCCTTCTTCCTTCCCAGCTTAGAAATTTTCTCCGGCCCCCCCTTCTTGAGAACTTTTTGCAAAACACCCAACTGAGAGGACGCCTTGATATTCTTCTTGCCCACCTCTGGACCAACTTTTTGCAAGAGGTGAACCTTATCTACACTATCTTTCACTACCTCAGCACTACCACCCAACTCAACCTGAACCTCCATTTGACGATCTGTCCCTAGAGCCGAAGTCCCATCAGTAAGCGGAGCCATAATCCCCTCTGAGTTGAGCAAAACCTGACTAGAATCTTTCCCAACCTCATCTAAGCATGGCACTCCCATACCCCCCTCCTGTTGGGGAGTAAGAATTGCCTCAACTAAAGGGCCATGCTGATCAATATCCAGAGTCCCATGATCTAGATCCAAAAATCCTGGGTTCACCTCCTGTTGACTAAGATCCTCTAGCACCTCAAACCTGTTGAAGGTGTCCTCCTCCTGCCTGTCCTTCAAAGTCCTTTTATGACCTTTATTTCTGTTTCGGCCTCTAACGGGAATAAATCCATCTTCCCTACCACCAGAACCCTGACTGGGGTCCTTGCCCTTATCCACCCTAGGTGGATTAGCTGAAGGTTGAGAAGAATGAGCCTCCAAAGGCTTGGCCTTTGGACATCTGCGCAGGAGGTGACCATACTCATGACAGAAACGACACCGGAAGGGAAGTGTTTCATAATCCAGCTGTTGCACCCATGAATAATCTCCTGCACTCACTTCTAACGAGTCTGGCAATGGCTTACTTAAATCAATTCCTACACAAAACCGGGCAAAAGTCATTACCTTTTTGAATTGTGTTTGCTGAGAAGAACCCACAGGTTTCCCCAGCTTCGAGGCTAATAGGCACAACACATCCTCTCGCCAGCATTCCACAGGGAGCCTTGGAAGACGAACCCAAACTGGAACCCGATTCGGAAGTTCCTCTGCCGGGTTGAAGCCAGCATGCCATGGCTTAATAAATAAGCCCACCTGGTTATAAAAATACGGGCCCCCTTCAAAAATCCTATTCCGATCAGCCAAGCAGTCAAATGTAACCATGAAGTAGTTATTTGCCAGGAGGCGGATCTCCATCTCTCCCTCAGGCATCCATGTCTTTTGAGCCCACAAATCCAAGAATTGCAAAGAAATTTTCAAACCTAAGAATTTGCAATAAAGAGAATGTCGAGCATAATAATCAATGTCTTCAGCCAACATCTCCATTGGAATGACTACACTCAGCCTCTCTTTACACCGTTCGAGGCACCCATTAATCTTCGGAATTCTAGGCCCCCCTGCCGAGCCCATCTCGACTTTCTCAGGTTCCACCGAGAAAAGATTATTATCAAAAATCTTTGAACCCTGTGGAGAGGGTTTCGAACCAAAAGCAGAACGAAAGTCCATATTGGGACAAACCCTAGAAGATTCTCCAGTATCCATCAAAGAGCACACAACGCAAAATGAGCTAGCAAGGCCAAAATAAAACCAAGATCCCTTCGATGAAGGCACCTCCAACTGGACACCGGTCGCAA